>OY754958.1:67501651-67767619 GCA_963576555.1 Ferdinandea cuprea
TATATAAAAAGTAAAATTCAAATGAAGAGAAAGAGAGGACAATTACTCTCTTTCTTTTCCTTGTGACAACTTTCACCACAGCCCGACACTGTTTTCTAGTAGCTCGCACTTCTTCTGAAGGAGTACTCGCCTCTATCGGTGACCTCACTTCAGTCAGACAAATGGATTTTCATCGGCAATGGCAGATGGCCCTTATTGCCGTCACTTTTCTGAAGTGTATCCAGTTTAGCATTCAGCAGAAAAAACTCTCTGGAGCCTAGACTGCCATCGTTCAGTTCACCACACATTCCCTCCCAAGCTAATTGATTGGCTTTCTCAATGTGCCTCTTGAATTCTTCCTGTGCATCCGCATTACCTTCGAGGTCAGACTACCTGGCTCGGTTTAAAAGTGTTTTGGCGTGGAAAGCACTTTCCGCATCGTCCTGTAGAGTGCCAGCCGCCACGTTCAGATCATCGCTGTGTGAATCCAAATAAGCAAATCGCCTACAAATGAATAGACACCTCAGTCAGTAGGTCGCACATTTCTAGTAGTTTTTGGTAATAACTACCTAAACTTTGAGGTAGTTAGAGATTTAGTCTACCTTGCCTTTGTTATCACACCTGAACGACATCTCTTCACAAATCAAACGAAGAAACCGCTTGCTTCTTTGGTCTGAGAAGGCTATGTAGTACAGCCCTCACACAAAACAGTGGCCGAACCATCAAACTTCTACAGTTTGACAGTGGTCATCACTGTCTAGGCTGGTAGGGGCCCTAGCGGGACATAACTTCGTAACAAATCAAACGTTCATCATCAATGGAGTGAAACCTCAAGGATGACGATATATATCGAGAATGCGGTGATGAAAAGGTCCATGAGGACACACCTCACTTCCTCTGTCACTTGAAGAACAGAACACCTGAAAGCTACTACTTACATGAACTTTCTGATGTCTCACTTTGCGATCTTTATAGGTTTCTGAGGAAATCAGGACGGCAGGACGTCGCCGGGTAAACGGACACAAAGCCTAACCATCTCTAACACTAATGGCTAGTCCCTATAAAAGGGCATCACAATGGGTCCATGAGAACCTAAGTGTGGCATAGCAGGATAGACCTGCTCTGCCGACCCGTAACCTAAAGCCCTCTCCTGAATAACTTCTATATGCGATCTTGTTAGAATGCGATCTGCCCTATGGATCTGAGCGTGGACGTGGGCTCTTTTTTAAGCGTTCCAGCCCGTAGACTCTTCGAATCTTAACCGGAGGTACAATGCAGTAAAGAAGGGCCTTGACTCAGGTGGAAGGAGACCTCAAACAACTAACTAACTAGAACGTAACTAGAGGCCGCCCAATTTGGAGCGGTTTATAAGTTGAAGGGCCCTATTTCACCAACCACTTTGCGCTAGCGTTTCACTAAAAATGCAAAGTTTGCACGATTTTTACTTTGCGTTACTATGCGTAGAGTGAAATCTTTTATCCTTGTTTAGATAATTTTATCCAGTTTTGCGGTTCTTTGTGAAGTGAGGGATGTGAAATAAATAGTGAATGGTTTTGAAATGAACAGAACTTTTGTTTACATTCTTTTACTGCGCCTTCACTTTGCATGAATCATCGGATCGATGAAAGACTCTTTCATAAAAATTCGTAAGGTGGCAATATGTTTCATCGTTCATTTTCAATGTACACTTTGGATGAAATAATAATGAAAGGCATATAACATTTATCACTTTGGATGATTCTTCCAAGATATAAATGTAAAGTGATATTTTAATTAGATACTTTTCATAGAAGGGTAATAACGGGTGATCCAAGTAGAGATACTTTTTTCAATAGCCTTTTTTGACAGATCACGTGTTAGTCGTGTCGTGCTGTCATGTTATTTTTGTTTAGTATTGTTTGGCATTTCATAATGGAAAGACTTAAGCGTGAACAACGTTTACACATTGTTCAACTTTATTATGAAAATTCACGTTCTGTGAGGAATGTGTTTCGTGCACTTCGCTCAACTTATGGTCAACATAATCGGCCTACTGAGCGTACTATTCGCAACACCATCACCCATTTTGAGACCCAGCATTCATTATTGGATAATATTCGAGCGAATAGACCACGTCCAGCACGCTGTAAAGAAAATATAGCGGCCGTAGCTGAGAGTGTACACGAAGACCGTAGAGAGTCGATTCGGCGCCGTTCGCAGCAACTCGGACTGACGTATGGAACGACTTGGCGCATTTTACGTCAAGATCTTAAATTGAAAGCGTACAAAATACAGCTTGTGCAACAACTGAAGCCGCTCGACCTTCCCAAGCGACATCGCTTCGCTCTATGGGCTCTTGAAAAGTTTCAAGAAGATCCGACGTTTTCGAGGCAAATTTTGTTTAGCGATGAGGCCCATTTCTGGCTCAATGGGTATGTAAACAAACAAAATTGCCGCATTTGGGACGAAGAGCAACCTGAAGAGATTGAAGTACTGCCACTTCATCCAGAAAAAACAACGGTTTGGTGTGGTTTGTGGGCCGGTGGAATCATCGGTCCATATTTCTTTAAAAATTAAGCCGGTGCGAACGTAACCGTCAATGGCGACCGTTATCGTGCCATGATAACCGACTATTTGATGCCTGAAATTGAAGCTCGTGATCTCGGCGACATTTGGCTTCAGCAAGACGGCGCCACTTCCCACAATTCGCATCAATCAATGGACTTATTGAGAGAACTTTTCGGTGAGCACATAATTTCACGTTTTGGGCCGGTCGATTGGCCACCAAGATCGTATGATATCACACCGTTGGACTTTTTCCTGTGGGGATATGTAAAGTCAAAAGCTTACGCCGACAAACCCGCTTCGATTCAGGCCTTGGAGGAAAACATCACGCGTGTCATTCGCCAGTTACCAGTCGAAATGCTCGAACTAGTGATCGAAAATTGGACTCAACGGATGGACCATCTGCGACGTAGCAACGGCCAACATTTGATAGACATAATCTTCAAAAAATAAATGCCAAAGAATGTTCTTTCAAATGATAATAAACATTCTCCGTTAAATTTGAATTTTCTGTGTTTTTTTCTTTAAAAAAGTAGGGAACCTCGAAATGGATCACCCTTTAGTTGGCATTGACAGAAAAGACACGCTAATTGGGTATCCTAAGCTTTAGTCTTTAAGGGACAAAAATTCATGGTTAAGGCATAGAAAAATTGGTACGGTCCACAGAACATGATGAACATGAAAATTTATATTTGCTAAAACGAACTTTGCAAAGTAGGGATACTTTCAACTTTTCAAAAGAAGAATTTCCTCATTGAAATTGAAAAGGTGCAAAGTACAAAGTGGCCCAGGTCCACCTTGGATTTTAGAGCCGCTTAAGTAAGTTTTTTTTTTATAAACTTGTCAAACTACATTGGCAGACCCTCAAACTTGACCTACAGTCACCTCTAGTTAACGGTTTCATGGTATTTTGTAGAATAACTGGATTTCTAAAAGAGGAAAACCTTAATTGATTTTTTTGACGTTAGAGCAGACTTTTTTTTAAGTTTAGCTCTAAGTAATGCATTTTGCTGTATTAAGTTTCATTACCTAAGACGGTTTCCCATTAAACGCAAAAATATCTAAAAACCAGATGCCAAAAAGAAAAGAGCACATTGTAAAGCCACACTTTACAATGACATTTAAAAGAAACCCCGATTAATTGCCAATTTTCCTTGAACTGTCAAAGAATGTCCCTCAATTTTGTCAATTACAAATGACACTCTTTCGAAAGGTAGGTATTCATATGTCGAAAGCCATCACTTTCAAACTGATTACATTCATTAAAAAATCCTAATTAAACCCATGCCCCACTCAATCTGACAGCACGACATTAAAGAAAAAAAAAAAAAAAACTAATTATCCCATTCTGCTGTCAACAATGCACAGGTTTCAAAGAAATCTTCATTACAACGTTTTTAATTGACTTGTAGCCTCATTCGGTACAGCTTCACCGGAGAAGAGGTCAAACGTCGAAAACTAAATTAATAACACTCCTCCGACAAGTCCATCGAACATCGAAATCCATGTAGCACCTGACACCGAAACCATTCACATACCGTAAAGTACGATGCAATTGCAACAAAAGAGAATCATTTATTTTGAAGTCAGTTGACAAGGCCAACTGAACGCACGTGCATTACTAAAAGTAAAAAAAACAAAAAACTGACTTACCACTTCAAGAAACGATGCAGCAAGTCGAAACTAAAGTCAAGTCTATATGTACTCAAGTTCTGTGTGCACATTGTCTTACCCACCAGACCGTATCACTCAAGAAGACTTCCGGTCAACCGCGTCTTATGACAGGCAGCGGCGAGAGATGCAAATATCTTCGTCTAAGCCATTTCTGTGGTTAGAAATGGTAGTACGAGTATGAGGATTCATATAACTGGCTAACCAAGCAGAAGCTATGCTCTGTGGTAATTCCTATTTGACAGATGAACGGAGAAACATGTGACAGTTGAACGAAACTGCATCCCTGTCGTAAATGATGAAATAATTAACTAACAATTGTCATCCGATATCTGAAGCGGTGTATCTATTACAAAATTAGGAACACAGAGAACCATTAGCAGGCATTAATATGACATTGAAATGTCAGATGAATTATGCCGAGAAATATGAGATGGAGTTGCGTGTCCGATTGGATGGTGTCTCTTTCCCATGGCTAATTGTGTGCAATTCAAACCTAAACAAAAAATACATACAATCGGAGATATTCGGTATATCTATGAATCGATTAATTGTGGCTTTTCTATGAGAAATAATTGCATGTTGTCACGGCAAGTGGTGTTAACAGCAACAAAAGGTTACATATGTGTTTGAACTTTGCGAGATAAAAGTTCCTTTTGCGAATGAGAAAACGAAAGGAAGTCATGGGATAAGAGTTTGCAACCGGCGATGCAAAGAGTTCGAGTCAACGACTTTACTGATATACTATTGCTACCAATTTTTTCTGTTCGTAAACCTCAGATACAAAGACTCTCGATCGTATGGCAGGGGGTGTTTGTCAGTCATCAGCAAAGCATGGCATTGATAGGAGCAAGCCTAAATCTAAGGGTACGAGCGTTTGTTAAAAAAATATTCTACATTTCATAACTTCAGTCCTAAGATAGTTCTAAGGTTGAAAGAGGAATAGTTTTAATGATATAAGGCGTGTTTTTGTGAACCTTTTTTGGTCAGTAAAATCACCTTACCTACTTTACCTTTTATCTTTGGGTTATTTCATTCCGTTTACGGGGCACAACAAATTTGGAAAAGTCGATCGATTCGATAAGAGCACTGCACTTTACTTTGCATAACATAATTCTCACGAAAACATGCCTATTGTCAAGATAAGAAGGCCAGCTGTGCTGGTCTGGATGATGCATCTCCACAAACAGTTTCCCCTCAGCATTAAACTATCAACTCCTTCTCTAATGGTGCGTGTCCATTTGAGAGTAAAAGGACTCTCAACACGCTCTCGAGAGTAATCTCGAAAGTCGACATAAAGCTGAGAGCAGCTTTCAGAGAGTTTAGCTTTTTTCTGTCGAAGGTCAATAATGGTACAAGAAGGTCTCCAATGGACGCATGTGTGGCGCACAATGTCTGCATGTCTGTCCATTGACTTGGGATTTGGAAACCATCCTCTTTGAAAAGTCGTTAGTTGACAGAGAGACGTATAATCTCTCTATGAACATGTAGGAATCCTAATTGGACACCAGCATAGTCCCGAAGTGGGCTACTTACTCCTGAATATAGGTGCGCAGAAAAGGCTTCGCCGCACAGTTTGTGGGTTTCACGTGGGTTTAACTACTTGAACACGTCAAAAGCGATTACGTTTTAACGACGCCATCGTTTTAACGTAGGATCAATATCTACTGACAGTATTACACCTAAATTTCCAGATCGGAATGGGAGGCAGACACTGTTATCAAAGAGTTCGCTCTAACCATCTTTACTGACGAGTCCAAAATGGACTGTGGAACGGGTGCAGTCGTCTTTTCGGACGAATTACACACGTCCTTATCTGGCTCCCGAACTCATCCAGCTTTTTCCAGGCGGAGGTCCTGGCTATAAGTAAAGCAAGAAAAATCCTTTTAAATAGTACGTCAACTTCAAAACAACACAGCTATTTTTGTCGATAGGCAAGCTGGGATCCCGAGTCCTGTGCGAACCCCCTTTAGGTTTTGTAAAGGGTATAAAATCCTCAAACTTTGCAACGAGGGCAGAGTCTAGGTGGAAAAATCTGACGAATTGCATCATTTTTGGGAATACAACAAACATAGGACCCTTAACCTAATTCACAGACCAGTAGGCACCCAAGCTGCCAAGCACCCGGGTGCCCGGCTCTGGCTAGTACCAGACTTCGAGCGCTTGGAAAACCATTTTTTGATGACCTTTCTGATATATCAGATATCGGTCTCAATGACATCTTAACATTTCTCAATTCCACCGGATGGATCTTCAGCCTGGTATTACAAAGACCTAGATAGTTGGTGGTGATAAAACGGCGCAATATCGCTAATTGCGTTGCCCTGGCGTTTGCCTGGCAACGGCCTCTTTACCAACCTAGAGATAGCCCAACGATTAAAAGCAGAATCTAAGAAGACAGCTCAAGTACATCGGACCTTTCCAAATCAAATACAACACGAGTGTTTGTGACCTAAACTATGTCCTAAACTTTAGCAGGTTTTTAATTTATGATAATTTTCTATGCCACAGTGGGCCTATAGTGATGTCCTCGTTGCCTTACGGTAGATACTACCTAGAAGCCGAAGACGTATTGTTGCTAAGCAATCACAGTGGCACAGATTATGCTCTGCTGTTTCTTCGTCATCGTGGCATATTTTTGGTGTTTTTTTTTACTCTGCAGTGTCCCGTCAATAATCTGGAAACTGTGTGTATTTGCCCTCTGGATAATTGGGGGAGTTGCTTGGTTTTTTTTGGGGAAGGGGGATGGTAGAAAAAGTTTCGCCTGTCTGTTACCTTCAGTTTCCCTCCAAATGAAGTGATTTCTTTTCTAGCCAAGTTTTGATGTAGAGTTTAAAGGAGCTGATGAGCACCCCACAGAATGGTCTAGGAATCGTAAATGGTGCCGCAGATCCTTTCTTGCTTAGTTCATCAGCCCTTTCATTCCAATCGAAGCCACTATGTCCAGGCACCTAGATCAAGGTGCGTAGTTGAAGAAGACAGTCCCAAACTAGTTTAGAAGTGATAGGCGCAAATAGTAAGTAATGCCGCTTTGCTGTCAGATAGAATACAAATTTGCTTGCAGTGACGTTCCCGTTTAAATTCTCTCTGAGGCAGAGCTCTATTGCATGCATTTCGGCCTGAAATACGGAGTTATTCTCTTCCATGCTGATATAGAGGGCAGATTCCGCTCAGACTCCGTCATCTGTTTTGAAACCATCCGCATACCAGACTAGTGAGTTCCTAGCAAATGTGGGTTTATTCTGTTCCCAGTTTTGTCGTTCTGGGAGTGTTACCTTGAAGTTGTGGCTGAAGTTGTAACAAAGTCAGT
This sequence comes from Ferdinandea cuprea, assembly GCA_963576555.1. NCBI lineage: Eukaryota > Metazoa > Arthropoda > Insecta > Diptera > Syrphidae > Ferdinandea > Ferdinandea cuprea. Next base: position 67,509,156 of record OY754958.1, read on the forward strand.
GCGATGCCTAATACAATGTCTCTACTGAGCTCTAGTGCAAGGTCAGGATGGATTTCAGTCTTGACTTCTTCCGATGAGACGAGCATGTTAACCATTCCTACTTTTTGAATAAAGAGATGAAGGGGGAGCAGGTTTAGTAGGACTTCAAGCGGTTGGCGCTGTTCTCATAGCACTCGACGTATACGCGCAGCTATAGTCTTTGCAGTTTGTGCCACTTGGCCTGTGTGGATTTTTGTTTTGTTTCTCTAACATACTTTCTAACAATTATTGCCAATAAATAATATATTTTTCTTCCCTAATAGCTTTTATTTTCACTTAAAGGTATAGAAAAAAAAAATCAAACTCATAACAACAACAACGCTTCTCCGCTATCAGAGATTAATTACCTTTTTTTTAACACAGTTACGTATGAAACTCTCTCTGTCTCTCGATTGAGGGCAAAAGTGAGACTTTGACATCCAGTTGGCTACAAAATTGATGCCAAAATCATTGCTTTTTGCTGCGGTGTAAGACAATTCCCTTTTTATTTTTCGGCGAAAACCAATCATCATCATAATTTGATTGTCAAATTTTAGCCACAATATTAGTGTAGATTTCCACTGTATTTCCACAAAACAAAATAATTGTCATTACTTGTTGTTTGTTTTTGATACGACAGCTTCCACATGATCTATCAAGCCTCACATCGGTAGCCTGTATTTTTTGATGTTACGCCTTCATAAGCCATTCGATGCTGTCAACAACATTATTATCGCTGTAATTCTTCACTCAGATATGTGTACAAATATTTCGACAACCCGCTTATTATCCGATGACATTTGCAAATATTTTCCTTCACTTTATGAAATCCGATGAAGGCAAATAATAAATCGAAAGAAACGACAGAGTGAGAGGGGACGACAATAACAAAAAGTAATAGAATTCCCTGCAAAAATAAAAATAAAAACAAAAATCCATTTATGCAAATGACGGTGAAATTAATTAACCCGAGAGTTGCATGTGCAACTCAGCGGTCTACGAGCATGAAATTTGATAGCGAACGAAGTGTACGTTGGAGCAGAAGCGCCTAACAGCAGGGGGTGAAATGGAAGCGTTTTTTTTTTACTCTCTCTCTTTCCTCTCTGAAACGGATTTTATGCACTTGTGTGTGCCATTAAAATGTTGCGGTATATCTGCGAACCATGGCTGGCGGTAGGCAGATACACGAACTTGTACGTCAAATCCCGAGGCGCTGTCCCGTGTCAAATTGATGAGGTTTTCAATTGCACGAGAACAGCAGTGCCAGAGTTACTGTATATTGCGTGTGTTTTGAAGTTGATGACCACAAACGACATAACCGCACCGACTTTGATTAGGTGCACATTTTTCTGGTCTTTGCGCGAACGCACGAATGTGCGTTGATTGATTGGAAATCAGGTTTTACCACAAATGTTTTGAGAGATGCGGGTAGGTACGGTTTTGTTAAAAAAAAAAATATATATTAAAAACCACAAGAGGATGGGCGGAAAATTTATTCTTAATAGGGGGAGTAGGTAATTGCTATATTTATATGGGTAAGAGAGGACTTGACATGCAGTCTAATCTCAGCATAAATAAATTAAATTCCAGTATCGAACATTAAGTTAAACATTCATCTTACTCATAATTTTATGTGTTAGATAGTTTAGTAATAGATTTAATTTATAATTAGATATAGAAAATTCCATATCGACCACAAAGTTGTTTTGATGAACGAGCGCATTTACTAGGGTGGTTTCCCGTGAACACAAGATTCAGTGGGGCGGACGCGATGAATGCAGACAGACTGACCTAGTGCACCCGGACATATGCAAAAAGACTGGGTCTTTCCTGCTATACCTCTGATGAATCGACTCCAGGCTGCTTGTAGCCGTCCTTTCGGGCCACAAAGATTTTAAGAAACACTTAAATGTGTTTGGCTAGAGCGAAATCACCGCCTGTCCTGCCTGTGGTTAGGATAACGCAGCATAGCACTTCCTCTGCACTTGTCCGGCCTTTGCTAGCATTTGAGTGCCGAGCATCGAAGCTCTTCATCAATGAAGGTCCTTCTCATCTTTCTTGGAAAGACGGGAAAACTAAGTGCATTAATGTAAGTTGTCTGCATAATACTCAATGGATTTGTAGTTTTGTCTGAGCGTCCCCTCAGATAGTAGCAACTTCCGACAAAAGACCAGTGTAATAGGTGCAACTCTTATTTCAGTCAAAGTATGTCAGAACTTTCAAGTTACAAAAATATACATAATTAGATAGATATTCCTAAAGCCCTGACAAAGAAAAAGGGGTACAGTAATGGGGTCTGCCATCACCCCGAATCAAGTTATATCAATTTAAAGTTTTAATTTTGGGGTATAACTACGCGAAATGATGTAACTTCAGAAAAATAAGATAAAGCTACAAAAACCACTTAGGGTCGGTTGGGGAAAATGGGACTAGTTTTTGCAATTTCTCAATAAAGTATTTTTCCAGAAAAAAATAAAAATATTTAGGTTTTACTTTTTTAACTGTTGAAAACGTATAATGTATAATAAAATACCAGAAATTCTAATAATCATGCGTAAAATAAAGATATAAAACCCAAATGTGCTGTAGGGCAGTGTTTAAATTTACCCTAAAGTTTTAAAAAATACTGAGGTAAATGGGAACATCTTACTCGTGTCTCCTAAGTGCTAGGAATCCGAATATGGGGTGAAAGTAAAAAAAAGTGTTTTTTTTTTAATTTATACACTTAAAAAATCCACTATTGCAATATTGTTTGCATCGAGGTCGGGACATTTCATATTCTCATTTGTTTTTTGTCTGGGTTGCTACGATTTATTTTAAATTGCGGAAATAACCGCCGTTTACATTTACCCTAACCGGCCCTAATACATTTTGTAGCACCGAACTTAATAATACAAGAAATGTTAATAACGTTGTGTGATTTTTAAAATACGAGAAAAAAGTTATGATGCCATAAGTAAAAATTAATAAATTATGTTTGCAGATTTTTTTTTCTTAAACAATTACCCTACACAAATTTTGTTGTTTCGAAAAATTCATGAAAAATGGATCCTAGACATAAATAATAGCAAAGTCAATTTTCTGTCCTCTGCACTGATTTTCTCTCTGACCCAAAATTACTCGGAAACTGTAAGGCCTACAAGGCTAAAAATTTGGAATATAGGAATAGTGCCGAACATGGCCTAGAAGGGGACAGAAATATTTTTTTTTATCTTAGTTCCAAGATCGAAGGGACTTATAAGCACTTAAAGTTCACAGCGCCATCTATATTGCGACACTTTGTAATAGGCTGGATATAAATAGGAAATTTAAAATGTAAATTAGTGAGAAATCAGGTTGTAATAAATCAAAATTTACTTGTGAATCATTTTATATAATTAATGACGAAAAAGTGTTACGTTAGAACAAAATATGTAATCGCTTATATCGACATTCTCTAGCACATTTGGCTTTTACCATCGGTCAGCAACAGGCGGACCGCGGAGGGTTGACCTTGGAGGACCAAATATTTTTGAATACATCTACCTTTTCAATTGGATTCAAGACACCTTAGGATATTTTTGTTAACAAAATCCAACATTAGCTATGATAAAGTGATGTCGGTCTCAACTGACGGGGACCCAGTGATGATTATTGGCAAGGAAAAAGGATTATATAGTAAAAAGAATCAGAGATAAAAATGCAGATCTAATATCTTATCAGTGATAAAATCATCAGACAGCCCCCCTTGTGGAAAACCACACTGAAAGAATGAACAGCTTGGTCAAGTTGATTAATTTTATGAGAAAATCGTTCTGCTCTTCAGCACCGACAGCTCAAGGAGTTTCATTAATTCTGAATCTGATTCGACTTATTCTGACTTATTGCAACAGAACAGTGTTCGTAGTTACGTTAAAGCTAAGTTATGAAATGTGTCTGGCTAAGAAATAAACTAGTCTCCTCTCAAAACATGAATACGCAGCAAGCAGGGAAGCACTTGAAGTTCATAACAAAACAGCGCAATGTAGTAGATGCGCCTTTTTTTAAAAAGATGTTCTGAAACATTTATCTTTAATATGTGATCTAATACGTAGCTTGTCTGAGCTGGAATTTTTTTAAAAGTTATTGCAAGACAAGAATTAACTCGAACTCTGATATTAAAGTATTTTTAAGAGTTCCATACGATCTGAGAAATTAATGTTCTGCAAGATTTCAAAGTCTTTGCGGGATTTGGGAAGCGGCGAACTGGAATGACGTGACTGCAAAGTTGTTTAGTCTTTTAAATTCTTCACTTCAAAGGGAAATAATTGACTTGGAATAAAGCTGCATCTACTAATAAATTTGATGGTAAATATGTTCCAGAAAAGTATGAAAATTGCCAAAAAAAAAGTACCTATCAACTTGGCTACTATGTTTGGATCTACAAAATTAAATTTTTTGAAGAACAAATATCGTTCGAGTTTGCCCACCATCAAGACGCTCTCACCTTGAAAAAAGCTATAAATTATAAGTTTTTTTTCCAAGACCTCGAGAAACCGATGCACATTGATTTTTAATGTTTGTAGATTGAAATGGTCAGGAAAAACAGAGTGATCTACATTCGCGTTGTACGGCAGAGGAACGAATCCTTAAATTTCACAGTTCGACCGAATATAGGCTTTAGGGTGAACTGATGAGCATTCCTGGCATGGCGACTATACGGTTGAAGTGTTGAAGGAAAGGAATGCAACTGGCTGTTTCGTTTGAGCACTTGTGATGGTAGTATCGATAGAACAACGATAGGCAGGAGACATTACGACGATGACTAAGAGAGTCAAGCGAATTCACAATATCTCGGTCGCCAATAAGTTTTATCGCACGTTTCTGAATTCTGTTAAGTAGCTCAAAATATGTAATTGGTGCAGCGGGCAAGATATGAGCGTTTTACTCAAGTTTTGGGCGAATAAACGCCTTGTAGATTCTAGCCAGATCAGAAGGTGTAAAATATTTCTTGCATCACTTTAGGAAGCCTAGACACTTCGCAGCGTTCTTTGCGACGTCGAATATGTGGTCATTCCAACGAAGGTTGTCATTAACACACATACCTAGAATACAAAGTCTTTCGGATTCAGCGATGCAGTACCATTCATGGATAATGGCAGAGTATTGAGGTTTCGCTTTAATGACAGAAGACAGCATTGTGTTTTGGAAGCATTAAATTCCACTCTATTGGTTTTACCCCACTCAAGAATGCTGTCAAGATCGGAATTTAATGAGCTTAACATACGTTGCCGTTCCAGTTCAACGCCCGAAGATGAGGAGCGTTGCCCAGGAAACGAATATGTGAAGCTGAGGGTACTGTCATCGGCGAAGGAATGAATAGGATTAGAAGTAACAGAGAGTAGATCATTTATAAAAATGAGAAAGAGAGTCGGAGACAAAACGGAGCCTTGGGGAACACCAGCATTTATTTGGTGAGTTGCAGACTTGAAACCGTCCAAAACAACTTGTATTGAACGGTCCGATAGGTAATTTCTAATCCATTGAAGAAGGGTAACATCGATATCAAATGCACGCATTTTCGACAAGAGAGCTTGATGCCAAACTCTGTCAAATGCCTTTGAAATATCAAGCGCACCGACCTTACTTTCAACACCATGGTGAATAGATTGGTTCCACTTTTCGGTTAGATATGTCATCAAATCACCAGTGGATCTGTTGCTGCGAAAACCGTATTGCCGGTCATTAAGGAGTTTTCGTGATTCAGATATTTCATAAGCTGACGATTTATCAGCGTTTCCATGACCTTGGAAAGAAGGGACGTTAGTGTAATTGGTCGGTAGGAGGAGACAGAGGAAGATTCGCCTTTTTTTGGGACGGGCTGGACAAATGTTGTTTTCCATCTTCTCGGAAAGAGCCCTGAAGAATAGGACAGATAGAAAAGCTTACGCAGTGGTTTTGCCAGCGTGGAAGAACACCTGGAAAAATACCATCTGGACCAGCGGATTTATGTACGTTGAGATCTCGAAGAACTCTTGCCACTGTACGAGTGCGAAAATGAATTGGTCCCATAAAATATTTTACGCGCTCGAGTACAGGAGGAGATAAAGCACAATCTGGGAGCGTTGGGCTAGCAGCAAAATGAGCAGCAAGCAGATTGGCTTTATCTAAAGAGCTGACAGCTGGGATGTCATTGCAAATGAGTGTCGGGATAGATGCCGATGCCGAATTTTTAATATTCTTGACAAGCGACCAAAAGTTTTTACTACCGGTGGGACTTTGTAGTATTTTTTGCCTCAACTTTTGGTCGTAGGAGAATTTGACACGATTAATGTGGGCATTGCGGTCATTTCTGGCTCGTTTAAACTTTATTCGGTTTTCCTCAGTTGGGTTGGCCTTATAAGACCGAAAGCTCACCTCTTTTAACCTGATAGAGGCTATCTGACTTCAAATAGTAAATATACGGGCTAGGCCGGGCATTCAGCTAGTCAGAGAAATAATTCTTTAACAGAATTACAAAATTGTAATTTATTTCCCAGTAAGAAGATGTGCAAAAAGTATCTATCAAAATATACTTGTTTCTCTGTTAAATATAAAATAACAAACTTTCGCGTGGGCAACGTGTCTCATCGCATTCATGTCGACTTAGCAACCTTGATCCTCTTCGAAATTTAAATGCCTCATTTTGAACACCTTTATATCACTGACAAACGACCCAAATCTTTTTCACATGACATTTTACTATTCATGGACACTGCCCCCAAGACGTTAGTTATTTCGTAAAAAAAAATCTAGAGAAAAATTTGCAAACGGATTAACAAGAGTCATCCAAGACTCACTCGCACAAAATAACTTGTTACCGCTATTGTCTTCATTTACCGATTGTCGGTCAAATATGCCTTTAATTATTACGTCAAATGAAATACGAGCGAACAAGCCCTAAGGGTGAACTTGTCTTATTTGCTCATACTTGAGCCTGAGAGCGCGAAAGGCCGAAAGAGGGGATGATAGGTAAGTGAGCTTTAGAGTGTCAATCAATTCAAAAAAAAAAAAAAAACTCGGCCGTTAAAAAAATAAAGAGACCAAGGCAAAAATTTACCAAAAAAAAAAAATTAATAAAAAACAAATAAACATGTTAATAGTTACCAGTAGACTGGAATAACAATAATAAGACATCCAAGTGACGGATTTGTCTTGTGTTTGGGATTACAGTTGATTTGGCCAAATATTTACATAAAAATCCGACATAAACATCGTATTATTGTTTCGCTGCGAAGGGAATATCTTCGAAGTGAAGGTGTGCGATGGAGGAATTCATTAATCAATATGCGAAGGTGATGAAATTCAGGCGCATAATGCACCACTTGTTGCGCAATAACAAGCTTCGTGGCCGATGGTATATAGTAGAGAAAGCAACAGTAGTTTAATTTGGTTTTAAGAGAATGAATAATGGATTTTGAATAAACTGAAAGCCTAATGGATAAATGCATTTTATTATTTTTTTTTTTTTTATAATACGCCCACGGTGTGAAAAAAAAGAAGTTATTAATGAGCTTTAGGTATGCACTTTGTCAGCTTTATGATTTAACAAGAAAAAATTGTTGTTACTATTGTAGAAAGTGGTTTCAAAGGTTTAGGTTTATGGTAATCAGTGGAAAATACCCTTTAAATATTCATGTTAAGGTACCACCTATCTGACTGATATCTCATGTTAAATTGTGGCAGCTTTGTTGAAGTGATTAAGGCCTATTATCGTGTTTTTTTTCTTTTCTTTTTAGTATGGGACTTTTAATGTTTGTTTTTTAATCTTACCAGATTGGGACCGCGACCCCCAAAGTGTCAAAGAATGGCACAAAGTAAAGGGTGATCCATTTCGAGGTTCCCTACTTTTTTAAAGAAAAAAACACAGAAAATTCAAATTCAATGGAGAATGTTTATTATCATTTGAAAGAACATTCTTTGGCATTTATTTTTTGAAGATTATGTCTATCAAATGTTGGCCGTTGCTACGTCGCAGATGGTCCATCCGTTGAGTCCAATTTTCGATCACTCGTTTGAGCATTTGTGTTTGACATTTGTGTAGTAAACACATGCGAAATACACGTTAATAAACAATGTTACGCTACACTGCTCCAGAACGCGAAATATTGGTGACTATTTATTTGAGCAATAATCGGTCGGTGACTTTGGCACAACGTGAATTTCGTCGCAGATTTCCTAGCCGTCCAACTTGATGAATTGGGATTGGAAAACATGTGGTTCCAACAGGATGGTGCAACGGCACACACTGCACGTGCCACAACCGATATGCTGAAGGATGCATTTCCCGGGCGCCTAATCTCCCATTTTGGCGATTTGCACTGGCCAGCAAGATCGACTGATTTGACCGCTCCAGACTTCTTTTTGTGGGGCTTTTTGAAGTCGCGGGTTTATGTCAACAAGCCTCAGACTCTTGTAGCTCTTAAAGACAATATCCGTCAAGAATGTAAGGACCTATCGCCGGAAGTTTTGGCCAAGGTGATGGAAAATGCCATAAAAAGGGCTCAAATCACAATCAACTGTGGCGGCGGCCATTTACATGACATCATATTCTCGACTTGATGTAAAAAAAATTAAAAGCCCAAATAAAAATAATCCACAAGAAGAATCAAAGTTTTTCATTTTTTTTTTTAAATTACAGCCAAAAAACATCGGAAGGTTATTTTTGCGCCACCTTGCAGATGCCGAAGATGATGGCCTAAAAAATATAGGCTGAAGTTCTTGCAAAAAATGGTAGACCAAAGGCTCAAATGCAAATGCGGGTATGTCAACCAGAATATCACAGTACAAATACAGGGTGTTTTTTTTTGCCATTAATGTTTAAATATGATTTCGGGCATGTGGCCGCCGCGGCTGATTCGAATAAAGACAAGTCTAGAGGTCCAATTTCCAAACACTTTTTCAAGCATTTGGGGCTGTATGTCGGCAATAACGCCACGAATGTTGGCTTCCAAGTCCCCTAACGTTTCTGGTTTGTTGGCGTAGGCCAGCGACTTCACATATCCCCAAAGAAAATAATCCAATGGTGTCAAATCACACGATCTTGGTGGCCAATTGACAGGTCCATTCCGCAAAATTATGCGCTCATCGAATGTTTCCTTCAATAAATCGATTGTGACGTGCGCTGTGAGGCATGTAGCGCCATGCCATCCAATTCGGGAACAAAATAGTAGGTTATCATGGCTCTATACCGGTCTCCATTAACGGTAACTGACTCTCCAGCATCATTTCGCAAGAAGTATGGCTCAATGACTCCACCAGCCCAGAGAGCACACCAAACAGTCAGTTTTTGTGGATGTAATGGCGTTTCAAGGGTTTCATGTGGATTCTCTTCACTCCAAATGCGGCAATTTTACTTGTTGACTAAGTCATTCAACCCAAAATGAGCTTGCGATAAACTTCGCGAACTGAACCATTATTTGCGAAATAAATTTGCACGATTTGCAAGCGTTGTTCATTTGTCAACCTGTTCATGAGGAAATGGCAAATCAAACTGAACATAAATGACATTAGAGTTGCCAGATTTGACCACAAAATGTCAGTTTTATCTCTATTCGAAAAATCAACCTCTAAAAACCCTTTAGATGCCGAAGATGATGTCCTTAAAAATATAGGCTGAAGTACTTGCAAAAAATGGTAGACCAAACTTTGTACAATGAAATTTAATGAGGCTCAAAATGAAGATTTTTTGTGCATTTTTGCGCTTAAATTTCAAAACTAAACTTGAAGGCTAAACTAAATTTTGTAAATTTTGTAAGTAGGTTGTTTTCCGTTTTTTAATTAAAAAAAAATCAATTTTAATAAAAAATATTCGAGTTTGAGCGACTAATTAATTTTACATCACATATTTACGTTGAACGCTTCCCTCACAATAAATTATTACTTTAATGCGTCGGGTAAAGGGACACGAAGCCTAACCATCTCGAACACAAATGGCTAACCTCCCACAAAGAGGGTATCACAATGGGTCCACGAGGTGCTAAGACCCCAGTTGTAGCTTTCATTGAAATGCATCATTGAAAATGTTGTCTTGCGATTGAAAGACGACTAAGCAAACAATATTGGCATTTAATGGTATGAAAATTACAAAATGTTCCTACAAACAAAATTAATTTATTCTGATTTAAACTTTTCTTTAAATCTGTTTTTATTATTTCACTGACAGAAATCGATTTCAATGAACAGCGCTGATAATCGTTTCCACAATTTGGAACACAATCGTTCCATTCGTTCGATTCTCTTGCTATTCTCAGCTGTCAGTTTTGCTTTGGGGCCAGTTATAGCTATCATTGAAATGCATCATTGGAACAAATCAGTGGAATAGTTGTTTCATTTTTTTTGACAAGTCGGTTATAGCAAACAATTTCTGTCAGTGGAAGGCCACTGGTATAGGTTAGAGTTGATCATTGAAAGCAAAACTGACAGCTGAGAATAGCAAGAGAATCGAACGAATGGAACGATTGTGTTCCGAATTGTAGAAACGATTATCAGCGCTGTTCATTGAAATCGATTTCTGTCAGTGAAATAATAAATACAGATTTAAAGAAAAATTTAAATCAGAATAAAGTGTTTTTGTTTGTAGAAAAATTCTATAAGTGATTAGCTTTATTTTGATGCCGCTTAAAGCAAATATGGTGTGTTTAGTCATCTTAAATTACGAAAACAAAATGTTCAATGATGCATTTCAATGATAGCTATAACTGGTCCCTAAGTGGGGCATAGTGGGACAGATCTGCTCTGCTGACCCGTAAACCTAACCTTACCTAAGCCACTAAGTGTTCGACTACTGGGGAATGCGTTCAATTACACAAATTAATGGACCGTTAACATCATACGATAAAAAAAAGTGCTTTAGGTATAGCTCCAATTTTTGAGAATAATGACCATAGTGGCAACCGTGCCTGCGCTAATTAGAGAGCCTAAGGCCCAGGTCCACACCGGATTGTACCTTATGTAAGTGGATGCAACATTTTATTTTTCAAATCATAAACTTACCGCAATGGCATCCATAACAGCGTTGACCATTTTGAAGTAATCCGTTTATATTGTTTCAGCATTTGTTGTAAATATTTTATATTTAGGAATTAAGTTTGTTTTGTTTAAATTATTATTGCTTTTAATATATTTGTTTCTTTTAATCACTAATTATATTTAAAAATCTTATTATTTCTACTTTAAATTTCAATAGTTGTTTACTATTTTTTTTTTATCTAAAGAAGGTTAAGGAGTAGGTTAATATTTAGAAGAAACAAGACCATAATTTTTGTTTAGATTCGATACTGATTTGGGACAGATTTTCACAATTTACACCGAATGCACTATCAGTCCAATGAACTGCGTCAGTCAAACACATACTTAGACACATTCATTACTCAAGAGAATAATATTTCCGTTCCTATTGTCTTTCCTGTTTATATTTTTTTTTTTTTTTTTGTTTATTTTTATGCTACCATACTTCATTAATAAAACAACTGCCGCAGGAAAAAACAAAAGCTTTTTGTTACAAAGAATACATTTACTTTTGTTTTTTTGTTGTGTGCAGCTACGAGTTGTGGTTACAGAGTAGTGCGCCTATTGTTAGGACGTTGATGCCTATCGTTGATGTAAAAGGAGAGATAGAGAGATGCAGACACTTTTCCACAAAGGATTTAGTAAAGGAAAACAAAAAGTAGCCGAGTGTAGGTACCTAGTCTGGACTGCAATATTTTTGTCTCTGTGTGTAGTCTTGAATATGTTTGTAGAAATGTTGAAATAGGGGCTTAGGATAAAGGACTTCAATAGAAAATATACAAAGCGGGAAATAGTCAAATGAATATGAATAAAAGAAATTAGTTTGAAATTGAGGAGTTACAAATAGTGTTGGGTAACTCATACATGGCAAAATGTCCCAAAACCTTGTCACACACAACGTTTGTGCTGAGCTGGAATGAAATGTACCCACGCAAGTCTACGATTGATCTACTATCTCTATAGATATGTGATATACCCTACCAAGGTTACCTTGGGGTCCGATTGCACATTTCTATTAAGCTTGGACCCAAGGACTTGGCTTTTTAAAAATGTATGACGCTTTAGAACCCTAAGCCTAAAGTTCACACGGCGATTTATAACGTTAGCTTGATTGTTTTGAACACAGCATCGGAATTGAACTTTTTATTAAGTTATTGACAAAAAGCCCATGTGGTAAAATATCGCATATCGTGAACTGCTGTCGTATTCAAAAAAGCTGTGTACGTAAAAAACCCGAAGCGCCTGGACAGTTCAACGTAGTCGGAACGGTTGAGAAATTGGTTACAATTGTATCTTTTTGGATACAATTCACTTTTAAGAGTTACACAGTTAAAATTCACCCGAAAAAGTTACTATCATTTTTTGGCTGCATATCTACAAAAATTGGTCTTCAATAAGTGCGCGAAATACAAGTACGAAGCGCTTGTAAAAACAAAATTCTTACGGCACAGTCCGCGATATTGATTGCTCTTTCGAAACTGCGAAAGAACACGTTCATTGCGAAAACAGCGCTTTACACTTTGTAAGACCGTCCTAGGGCAAAGGTATATCTTACTGAGTACAAATTCGTTTGACAAATATGTAAGTTTGAGGTACCAGATTAAGTTGACTTCTTAGTTAACTTTTTATAGCTTGACATATTTTTACTATTAAAACTATTGAAACTAAGTAAAATGTTAAACGTTAACCACGCAATCAAAATATGTTTAAATTATTACCAGAAGTTTGCATTTTAAAAAACGATAGCTTTATTTTTTAAATGATTTCGAAAACTGACAGAAAAGCCATGTTTCGCGTTTTCAATATGTTGACAAGATCTGGTACATTGTGGCCAACTTTTTTGAGGTTCTACTGTATCAAACGCTTTAAGGATGGCAGGCAACTTAAAAGGGTTTAAGAGTTTCGCAAAGAAAAATTGTAGGATTCGTAACGTATTTCGGGATAAAACGCAAACATTTAAAAATAACAAAATTTGTATGCAACATTTATTATAATCTGTGTATCATGACATAATTTGTATCATCAGGTGGAAAGTTACAATTCATGTTTCGAAAAAAGTGCAATCCGAAAATTTGATTTCTCGTCACTTAGTCGGATCCCTTTCTTAAGACGAACTAACGTACATCATTTTGAACTCTTAAAATTCTTTTTGATTCGAACCTTCCGACCACAGAACCTCTCCAAATTTATTCTTATTTAATAAGGTACAAAGGTTTGGTTACAGTTTTCTGTGCAGATATCCGCCGTTTTACTTTGAGACTCCATATTTGTTTTCAGTACAAGAGTACTCAGTGAATTTTGTATAAATTTGGTGGCCAAAGAAAGGGAGTTTTTTTTTATCCCTTTCTCATAAATTTTTATTTGAAAATAATAAAAAATATGCTCAATGCAAGTGGAAAGTGGGAAAATTTAAAACACTAACTGCTGTTCAGCGGTTAGAAATCAACATTTGGATTTTGACCCATGTCCTTTTGCAAAAGATTTATTTTCCTTAGATCAAGAAGCCCATTTTTGGAGCCTTTTTAAATTTTTTGAAATTTAATCCAGTACCCTGCCCATTCCTCTATTCCATTTATATACTTTACAACTCTCAACTTAATCGAACTTATTTGAAGACAGTCGAAGAAGTGCATGCTAAAAGCATACGAAATACAACGTTTGAAGAAAATACAAAGCAAAGAAATACCTCATAAGAAGACGGCACGCAGACCCAACGTAGGGGCCGGTCCTGAGAAAACTTCATCTGAACCTTGCCTAGCAAGCTCATCGGAGATCTCTTTTTCCTGGATTCCCTGGACCCAGACAAGATTCACTGTGTTTAGCCTTCTGACCAAATTCAGAGAATGATTGAGTTACTAACTTGGACGAGGTAAGAGGGTTGCGCAGCGCTTTTAGTGCAGCTTGGCTATCGCTGATAATGCAAATGCTTCCAGCCTCTTCCTGTTGTTCACAATATAGCGTTTTTTTCGCGAGCGTGCGCTTTTAAATGAGAAATTAGAAAAGCGCACGTGTCCGTGAGATGTTCGCTTTTTTATATCGTCTCACTAACGTGAGCGTGCGTTTCATAACGACTCACACCGTGGGCGCACAGCAATCAACGTTGACGAAGTCTCATTCGCGTGCGTGAGACATATGTGAGTCGTTTTTTTAGACTCGCGGGCGGTACGCGATAGTATTTTACCTGCAGGAAATGGAAATAGATAAGGGTGGGTGAATTTCATAAAATGTGTATGCATTGCGAGTATCATCGACCGCACATAGCACCATTTATTTAATACAAGATTTTAACTTCAAATTGTTTTGTACTTATTTTGCATAGCCATAAATCTCTCCAACTAAATTCAAAAATTTTGCAAACAAAAACCGCACGTAGCATATCTATTGCCCTGCCGCACCTCAACACTCCAATTACACAGAAAACATGTTTTTCATACACCAATCCAGTTCCTTAATCCTGAAATTCGAATTTCAAAAACGACTCACGAACATTACTCTCGTCTCAAGTGCACACGCGAGCGGACATTTTCAGTTTTTGCCAAAACTCACCCACGTGCGCGTGCGGTAGGAAAAATATAAATCGACTCACGCACGCGCACGCGAATTTTAAAAACTGCGTGCGCACGCGGGTAAAAATTGATACGTGAGCTGTTTGCGTGCGCACTCGAGCGTGCTTCACCCAAGAGGTGAAGTCTAATATTTAGTAGTCGCCTCAAAATTGAAAGTCTAGGTGAGATGTAGTATAATTTAAAGAATTCAAAAAGAAAAGAGAGAGAGAGAGTTTTACGTCTGTGTTTTATCTTATTCTCTTTAACGCGTGATAATGAAATGGATGGAGGACTAATAAGAAATATGATAGAAGGGGTTTGCGTATGAAAGTGATAAGGTAGAGTTTAGTTCATCGATGCGGATAGTGATTGTTTTATATTTATCTATAGTTGAAGTGCATGTTGTTGAAGTGGTCGTCAGTCAGTGCAGTACAAACACGTTCAACAATGGCCGTGGGTAGGTAAAAAAAATGAAAAACACTTGAAGCAACACCTCATTTGGGACATTGTATCACAATTGAAATAAACTCATAAAGAATGCGTGTCCCGCCCAATACTCTGAGTAAGAATAATGTACAAAACTTTGTTACATTCGAGGACAAATTAATTTATATTTGAACTATTGCAGCTTTTTCTCATGCCACGTAGTTTTCAACTGAACTTATTACGGCTTCCCAGTATAGGGTATAGGTTCTTCAAGTTCCATTACACTGCAGGAAAAGGCAAGGTCTAGCCGATTAAGAATATTAAAGAAAAAGATTAATCGTACCAAACACACTACGCAATGAGACAAAACTAAAACTCAGGCCCTTCGAAACTGTGGAGGAAACTTAGTCACCGAATCAAAGGAAATCTGCATATAGAACTCTTTAAGACAGCTAAGACAATTGAACGTTTATTGAATATTGTCTTACCCGGGTCCGCGCCATTCAATTATAGAGGAAAATCTTTTAGAATGCCTGATACAAAATATTTACAACCGTCCTTCATTCAACTACGACTAACTTCATGTACAAAACCTGATAGTCTGTTTATAGAATTTCAAGCTGGCTTTAAAGCAGATATTTAACTGCCTATAACATTTCCGTGCTCAGTAAGAATTTGTGGAGGCATTATGCAGGACAAAGTAAGATATTTTGTGTCTTTTTTTTTAAAACTTAGCCCAAGGAATATTTTTCTTAATGACAGCAAATGGAAACCATTAAAAAATACAACTAACTGGGCACGTTATTCCATTAAAACGTAATCATGGAAACGTAAGCTGCTTAAGGACCGCTGGCGCCTAGAACTCAAGGTTCTTGAAAAATAAAATTCGTGGACCCATGGAAGTCAGCTAGGATTAGGCTTGTGGGATTTGTCGAACTTCGTACCAGTACCAGTGAAGACTTTGTTTACTGGCTACAAATAGCTAAAACAATTCGTTGATAACATTTTTGAAATTGTCGATAAACCTGTGGAAAGATGAAGACAAAAAGTAGTGATCTGTGCCGCCTGACGTTAGTAAAACCTCGTGCATTTTGGCAGCAGCTCATCTCACATCTCCAAAACACCGAAATTCAGCAGGTAACTCCCTTTTAATACCGTTCTTGTGCAGGTGTCAACTTAGGCACCATTATAAAGGCGTCTGAACTCTCATATATCAACGACCTCGAGATAGTTATGTAGTTATTATTCCTCGGGGTAAACAGCACAGTGGAGATACCACGATGCAAATACCCTATGAAACCGCTCTTACTTCTCCTTGGCAAAACAAATGAGTTCCAAACTCTTGACTGAAAGGACAAAGTGCATCTAGCTTGTTTAGAAAAAAAGCTTAATTTGGCTCATCCGAAATGTATCTTCTATAAACCGTAAAATCCAAGAGTTTAGATGTGGATGTTGCGGTAAAAAAGACAAAACATCCAAGCCCCCCTAGTTCAAGACGAGACAAGCAAGATCAATATTCCATTTTAAAAACCAAGTTATTGCAGATGGAAAGACTGTTCACTTATAAGAACTACCCGATTTGGGCGAACAAAAGTAAAGGGATTGGTGACATAAGAACTGGTGAATTCTTTACACCATCGTTTGACAAAGCCGTTGGCTTTTGGAATTATCTCATTTATACGTGAACGGAAATTCAGCTCCATATTAAATAAAATGATTGAATCCTAGTTATAACTTTTAAGGTTGCCTGTGTAAAAGATAAGGACGGAAGCAATTTTAAAGGCTCCAAACGGAAAAACTATCAAGGTCTTGTTGAAGAAGATTAAAGTCCCGCGGTGAGGACACGGCTTTATAAAATAAAAAATCGTTGTATGACCTCTTCGAGATCGTTAATAGAAATATGGCGACCTTTTTGTACACCAGACACTACGCGGGACACTGTTTTGCGACAGCCAAAAAAAGGATTGTTCGTCTATGATGACAGAGGTGGCAAACGGTCAATGATGTCTGTCGTGTCAACTCCACAATATACAATCATACGCGATTCCACTACTGTGCAGCAAATCCAATGCTAAAATGCATGCTGTGTGGAATGGTGCCAGTATATTCAAATGAAATGCCTTTTGCTACGAGGTCAATATTATCACGCAATACTCGTAACCTTTCTCATTCTATAACATGCAATAAGATAGAGATAGCTAGAAAACGTGTAGTCTGTAACACGGGCCTTAAGTTGTCTGTTGTGTCAAAAAATAAGTTCTAAGCGGCTTAATACAAATAAAGTGCACAACTAAGTCATACGAAACTTTCTCGGTGCATGAGATGCGTTTTCGAATCGCAAAATTAATCGAAAATGAATGGTGACAAATTTATTTAAATCACTTTTTTGGTTTCGAAAAATTAAATTTTCTCAAAAACGGCACCTACGATTTTTGCACATCCGAGAATTTTAACATAATTGTTCACAATACAAAAAATTATTAAAATCGTTAGAGCCGTTTTTGAGAAACCGAATTTAATCAAAATTTAAGAAAATCGTTATATGAGAAATATTTAAAAAATTTAAGTATGTAAATTTTTCCGACTTAATATAGGGTCTGCCATATAACTTTTTTTTTTTGAAAATGCTATAAAAAAAAAACTACTAAATATTTTCTCAAATTTCTTTTTCTATTTGAAAGTACAATCCTTCCGGTTAATAATGGAAACTAATTTCATTGAAATGGCTGCCTCGGCTGGCCATGCAGTAGCCTACACGATCGGTCCAATTTTTAAGCACATTATCGATTGTGTGCAGCTGTATTTCGCCAATGGCTTCACGAATATTGTCCTTTAAAGCGTCAATTGTCTCTGGCATGTCGGCGTAACACTTATCTTTTACGGCACCCCACAAATAATAGTCCAACGGTGTCAAATCGCAGCTCCGCGGTGGCCAAACGACATCAGCTCTGCGGCTGATAATGCGATCTTCAATAACAGGGCGCAAAACATCGAGTGTAGCTTCGGCCTTAGCGCCGTCCTGTTGAAAGCAAATGTTGCCAATATCCTCCTCTTCAATTTTTGTGAACAAAAATTCGTTCAACATAGCCCGATAACGATCGCCATTGACTGTAACGGCCACTCCTTGCTCATTTGCGAATAAAAATGGCCCAATCATGCCTCTGGACCAAAATCCGCACCAAACAGTGACTCGTTTTGGGTATATCGGCTTTTCAATGTATGCGTGCGGGTTTTCTGCGCCCCAAATGCGACAATTTTGATTGTTTACATACTCGCCAAGATCAAAATGAGCTTCATCTGAAAAGATGATTTTTTGGCAAAATCGGCATCTTCTCGATCGTCGTCGATCGCAGGCCCACTTAGCGAAGCGAAAACGCATTGGATGGTCAGTTGGCTTCAACTCTTGAACCAATTGGACTTTGTATGGCGTCATACCAAGGTCTTTATGCAAAATTCGTCTCAATGATGTCTCCGAAATGTTTAATTGTTGAGAACGACGGTGAATTGATGTTGATGGCGCTTCACGCACACTTTATGCCACAGCAGCAATTTTCTCGGGTGTACGCACTGTTTTTGGCTTTTCACGCTTTGGTTTATCGATGAGGATGCCAGTTTCTTTCACTTATTTCACAAGATAACGAACATACGGAGCTGACGGTGCTTCTCTTCTTCCAAAATCCGTACGCAATTTTCGCACAAATTCTGCAACATTACCATGATTTTGAAAGTTATGTCGCAATATTTCCCAGCGTTGTTCAAGCGTATACACAACCATATTTGTTCAGCGGAAGGATAAATCTAATTATCTGTCAAATCAGACATGAGCTAAGTGTTACCATTCGCGAAATAGGCACTAGTTGAAAAAAAAAAGTTAAATGGCGGACCCTATAGTATAAAAAAAGCAGTAAACTTTTATGGAGTTCCCTTTATTAGTTTTCGAGATATTGGTTTCCGGTTTTATTCATTACCGTTATTCGAATTTTTTACCAAAAACTGAGTATTCAGTATTTTTGGTCCCATCCCAAGTATCCACAGTTCAAAAAAAAACCAAAATCCTTGGAACCATTTTTGAGAAAATGAGTGATAAGTGATTTACACAAAAAAAAATGTATGGCAGGTACCGTTATTTCAAACGATAAAGCAGAAAATAAAAACATACCCCGTGATGTAGTCTAAAAAACCTAATATACGAACTTTGAAGCAAATCCGTCGAAACGTTTCGCCGTACGGCGCCCGGACAGGCAGACAGACAGACTCAGTTTGAGTTCCAAATTTTCGCACGATCGCAATAACTTTCTCTACTAATGTATACGAGAAAGATTTTTTGTCTCAGTATTTATTTTAAGTTTGAGATAAATATTTTATTATTTTTTAATTAGTATTTCATGGAAAGCGGGACACTTTAGGGCATTTATGGGACATTTTTTGTCAACATTTAAATGCGGGACTGAAGCATAAAATCCAGGACTGTCCCGCAGAATCCAGGACGGTTGGACGACTTAACCAGAGGTGACCACGAAAGGGCACGGGCACAGGGCCGACCTGAACCGGACACTGAAGACTGAACAGACATCAATTTTAAAAAATATTGGTTTAAAGCCGATGACATATTTCGTAAATATATATCGTCAAATATTGCAATTGCATCGACAGTCCCATCGATGTCATTTAGTCTATTCAACTGTGGCACTCATGTGCGGCCTCCGAAAGCCTCCGAACAAGTCTATCAGAACACTCCAACTTCCCCCACCTGCATTTGTGCAGTGCACATTTTTACAAAACGAATCTCAACTCTCGCGTATACTAAACCAGCACGCTTCATCTTTGTTCCACATGTGTTTCAGTCAGTCAGTTGTCCAATTAAGTGGCAGCATTTAACTCAACAAATTTCCCACATAAACATCCATTTAAACTGTAGACATTTGTCTACCACGAATTTGTTGCAAATATCACACAAAAAGGTTACCCATTGCTAATTTAGCCGGATGGCCAGCAGTAGCTCCTTTGTTATTTCTATTTAGCATGCGGCCCGCATAATTAAATCGCAGACTTCCTCTTGCGTCAGAGTGAGCATGAGCACTCGTTCTTTTATTTTTTTGGCTGTTGATTTTGGTCAGAAATGTCTGAGTGTGTGCGTTTCTTGCTTATTTAAACTGAACCCTCGTCAAATGGGAACTTAGCGCTCTTACTGCCAGTGTGATAAGGATGCGTTCCTCCATTGTAAACTACATAATGTTCTTTTTATTTTTTCCTTTTTATTTTTTCCTTTTTAGTTATCATTGCGAGAAATATTTACTTAAGCCACTGGTAGATAGCGTTGGACTCTCCTAACAATTAAGATTACACCACACCGTTGCACCGCAAGGCGGATCGGATTAATCATGCAAACGTCCCAAATAAGGGCAACATGAATTAAAATTCATACAAAATAAGAGAGAGAAAAAATGAAACAACAACAAGACAGCTATGAAAGGAATACAAGGAGGAAGGAAAATAAATAATAAGAAAAAAAAAAAAAAAACAAATAAAGTCGCGATAAGGTTGTGCAGCACGTAAAACGTATCTTTTGGTCGGCTGTCGAAATGTAAACGTCTCCTTAGTAGGTATTGTTTGGTTTGTTGTCTGTCGTCGTAGTCCTCCATCCTCTTGCTGCACATATAGTTCTGGATCTCTGGACAAATTTGGCAATCGTCGGACCGCATTTTTTTTTTTTGTTTCTCAACATTTTTGGGGGATTTCCTTCCTTGATCGCGAGAGCGCGTGGTCTGCCACTCGGTGCCATCCCAAACACACAAATCAGGAATGCACGCCGCATGCACATTGGCAACATGGAAATGTTATCTCTGCATGTACATCGTTTGATTGCAAGTTTGTTTGCCTGTTTGATGTCGAATTTCAATTAGATACGTCAGGCCGCGACTTAGTCGGCGCAGGAGGGTAACAAGGAAGAAGGATTGATAGATTTTTGGTGGCATGAAACCGATCGGGTTTCGATCTGGAAAAGATGTTTTGTTTTTCGCTCTCTCGGCGAATGTCAAGGTGGAGATTTATCGTGTCGAATTTGGGATTGTTTTATTGCGCATCGAACGAGTGTGGAAAGTTCAATGGACGTGTTCGCCGATTGTGGTGTTTGTTTTTTTGTTTTTTCTTTTTTAGTTGAAACCAATTTGCATATGGGAACATAGGTTAGTGAACTTTTCACGACATTAAGCGAAGCCTGGATAGCTTTCTAAATTTTTATTTAGTCGTAAAAGTGTAGATTGTGATTAAAGTCTACTTAAAGCTACTAAATGAAATGAGCAGACTATGGCCGTAATATGTTTGACAGGTCAAGGACAAGAACCACATTATACCTGTTTTCCGAAGGATGCAAATATAGATTGCCACGATCTGATGCGGCTTTCTAGGAATCGACATGGACAGTTCTCCAATAAAACAGACTGCCCAATTTTTCTGACGATTCGGTGTTTAAAGCATTCAGGTCTTCCTAAAGTGATCGCACCATTAGTTGTTCCGATGTTGAAAACTTCACTATGAACGTGATGGCTACACACAAGAAAGACGATAATGCAATTCTCCTTAGCTGAAATGTGAATACCGCCAGTCGTTTAGGGGTACCTAACAATAAGCCAAGATGTACGTGGAAGTAAGCTGCAGCATAACAACCAGCGGAGGCCCTGGGCTGCTAAATACAAAGCAGACATCACCGCCATACTGAGAGTGTAAACGGCGGACTTAGGCAAGGTGTCTACATTTTTTGACACGTAAAGGGTAAATTTGCCTGATATGCGCTCCAACGGAGGACAAACACGATGCTAGCAAAGTAAGTTTCTACGAGCTCTTCAACTAAAACAAGTAGCAATGACCGAGGTATGAAGGTGGAAAAGAAGGACGTCTTTAGAAGAATAATCGGAGAGCATATCCTTCACGATACCACCTCCGGAAACACGATTTCCTCAAATCAATCGTTTTATTTACGAGGTTATGATCAGATATGTTCATAAAAAAACAAAATGGCGATCACTAAATCAGCAAACGCTCAGCCAGATTGATCATGTTGCGATCGATGCACGGCACTTCTCAAGTATTTTAGATATCGGAACATTCCGAACGCGAAACATGGACTACCTAGTTGAGGCCAAGGTACGTCTACGGAGGAAAGATGTGATGGAGCCGTCCAAACCTCTCAAGAAATCTTTGCAGCTAGCATCAAGTGCTGAAGTTCCTAATAATGTCTGCAATAGTAACAACTTAAGAGTCTAGGCATTTGGGTAATTTTATACAACCGAGTTTTGTAGCGCACTTCACCAACTTTCTTGCGTGTCAGTAACACGGTTCTATGAGCATAATGACTTGATTATTGAACAAACAAGAACTAGACCAATTGGCATGATCGGCCGCTGCCTTAAATGCCACTAAACCATTTAAGTATGGTACGGGGCGGACTTGAACCTGGAATCCCTCACTTAGTAGTCCAAAGCACGTAACCACTAAGCCACTGCACTCACTTATAAAGGGTGTTTTTTTTTAAGGGTATAGAACTCTAAGTTGGGAACACTATTTTAACTGGCGGCCATTTTGTCAGCTATCAAGGGATTTGTTTTTAGTTTGGTTTGGCATTTCAACATGAATAGATACAGGATCGCCTAGGAAGACGTAGATTCGGTAAATGGGCCCAAAGCAAGACTGCCGTTGATCCCAATTTTCATGAGCGAATTTTGTTTAGCGATGAAGCTCACTTTTGGTTGAATAAACAACCCTGCCGTATTTGGAGTTAGGAAAATCCTCAAGTGTACGTTAAGACACTGTTACATCCAGAAAAACTGCTTTATGGGTTGGTGGAATAATTGGTCGGTACTTCTTTAAAAACGATGCTGGCCAGAACGTTACAGTCAATGGTGACCGCCATAGAACCATGATTGCTGACTTTTTCGTTCATAAATTGAACAACCATGATGTGCAGGAGCTGCGATTTCAACAAGACGGCGAAATATGTCACACAGCTCGTGCCACAATTGATTTATTGAAGGAAATTGTTTGCGGTTACCGCATAGTTTCATGTCACGGAACCGTGAATTGGCCTTCAAGACAGTGCGATTGAACGCCGCTTGACTATTTTCTGTGGGGATATCTGAAGTCGCTAGTCTACGAAACGATTGACAAATTGGCGGCAAAATTCGCCACGTTATTGCCGATATAAGGCCACAAATGTTGGAAAGTCATAGAAAATTGGACTACGTCCGAGCCAGCCGTGGCGGTTATACAAGGTGGCGCAAAAAATAACGTTACGATGTTTTTTGGTTGTAATTTAAAAAAAATATGAAAAACTTTGATTCTTCTTGTGGATTATTTTTATTTGGTCTTTTAATTTTTTTTACATCAAGTCGAGAATATGATGTCATGTAAATGGCCGCCGCCACAGTTGATTGTGATTTGAGCCCTTTTTATGGCATTTTCCATCACTTTGGCCAAAACTTCCGACGATAGGTCCTCACATTCTTGACGGATATTGTCTTACAGAGCTGCAAAAGTCTGAGGCTTGTTGACAAAAACCCGCGACTTCAAAAAGCCCCACAAAAAGAAGTCTGGAGCGGTCAAATCAGGCGATCTTGCTGGCCAGTGCAAATCGCCAAAACGGGAGATTAGGCGCCCGGGAAATGCATCCTTCAGCATATCGGTTGTGGCACGTGCAGTGTGTGCCGTTGCACCGTCCTGTTGGAACCACATGTTTTCCAATCCCAATTCATCAAGTTGCGGCAAAAAGAACTCGTTGATCATTGCTCTGTAGCGCTCACCATTCACAGTAACCGTTTGGCCCGCGACGTCTTCGAAGAAAAAAGGTCCGATGACTCCTCCAGCGAAAACAGCACACCATACAGTGACTTTGAGCGGGTGTAATAGCTCTTCGTGGGTTAAACGCGGATTTTCAGTGCCCCAGAAGCGTAAATTTTGCTTATTTACGTACCCGCTAAGATGGAAGTGGGCCTCATCACTCATGATTATTTTTGATGAAAAATCATCTTCCTCTTGGTGGTGATTAAGGATGGCTTGAGCGTATGTTAGACGCGATTGGCGGTCAGCAGCTAACAGCTGATGCACCGTCTGGACTTTGTACGGAAACATCTTCAAATCTTGTACCAAAATTCGCTGTAAAGACCGTCGACTGATACCCATTTGCGGGGCACGTCGTCTGGTCGATGTCGACGGCGCTTCCATGACATCTTCGGCTACAGCAGCAATATTCTCTGCAGAACGGCTACTCCGGGGTCTGCCATGCCTAACAGCATCTCGTGTTGTGCCAGTCTCTTCGAGGCGAGCGGCTAAACGTCGCAGTGTTTCACCAGTAGGCGTTGGACGGCTAGGAAATCTGCGACGAAATTCACGTTGTGCCAAAGTCACCGACCGATTATTGCTCAAATAAATAGTCACCAATATTCCGCGTTCTGGAGCAGTGTAGCGTAAAATTGTTTATTAACGTGTATTTCGCATGTGTTTACTACACAAATGTCAAAACAGAACTGACATTAGGGGCCAATCGCAAAATTTATAGCATTTTCTGATAGGAGGATTACTTTTGCGCCACCTTGTATGAAAGAATTCATATTTGAATTATAATGGCAGAAGAGTATCTTTCGAATAAAGTAAGCAAACTCATCTTTGTTTTATTCCATTTCAAAGTTCTATTTGAACCTTTTAAAAAAACACCCTTTACGAACAATAGCATGATTATTGTTCACGATTTTGATACTAACAGCTTAGCGAACTTTTACGAGTTGCCCAACGTTAAGGGCACAAGGCCTCATCATAGGCTGTGACTGCAGATTTGTAATGAAGATCGATCACTTCTTTGTCAGAAATACAGGACAAAAGTGATCTTTACCAATGTAGTGTCACCAATTCTCGCTTATGTCCCAAAACACAGCATCTAAAGATCTCTATCGTTCAACCATGTATAGAACTCCGAAGGCATTCAATTAACCAGTTATGTATTTCAACTTTCCAAACCGGCATGACAACCCTGAAATCGATTGTTACGCCACAAATTACTTTGCAACATACCAACAAATATACCCACCTTAAAAAATAAATTCTCCCATCTGCTTACAATTGATAAGCAATGAACCTAATTCAATCAGCGCACAGAATCTCCATAAATCAAGCGACGGCCAGAATGCCTGTCTCCTCGCCATAACCAAGCAAACAGATACAGATAAATGTATTTAATTTGTTTTCAATTCCACAATGTTCTCGCAGTGACACTGACAGTCGTCTCGCTGACTATTGTCTCCCACTCCTCAATCTATCATCGTCGTCGTCGTGACCTGCAAGCAAACATCAATTGATGCAAAAAAAACTGATCACTGTTGTCGGCCGACGACGACTGTGGTTAGACACATTCCCTCTGTCATCGTTATTCAAATTAAAAATAAAGCAAATTTACTCTGATTGATTTGATACAGAATCGTCGTCGTTGTCGTTGTAGTTGTCGTTGTTCAATCTCTCAGACACTTGTGAATTTCGCTTTCACTTTATTCCCGCCGACCGACAACGACAACGAAGACGATGGTTTGGTCTTATTTTTCTTATTCCCGATTCCATCTAAACTTCAATTGAAATTTTCAACTTCAACCACTTGTGAGCTTATCTAATCATTTTCGGTTAATTTAATTTGCCCGAGTCCTGGCTGCCGTGTGCGGCTTTGACTTCATATGGCTATCCCCCTTCTACATCTATACCATTCGCAGTAGTTTGAACAAACAATCATCGATAAAAAAGGGCTCTTCTGTGCGAACAATGGAATGAACGATCCAGCAGAAAATACACTCGTCGCTCCAAACATCATCAACGGCAAAAAGGGTTTCACTTTCTGATAAAAAAAAAAAAAAAAAAAAAATAAAAAAAAAAAATCCCCTGTCGCAGCGCTACTGGTTTTGCAAGCTGTTTGTTGTCTGGTGGTGTTTGCTTCTATTTCTGTGGAACGCATAGGATAGGATTCCACTTTCTTGGTTTATTTACTACTGGGATTCTTTCTTCGGTTGAGTATGATAAAAATAGCCAGAGAATAGAATAGAATTGGAGAAACGACTTCTGGCCGTGCAAGGAAATGGCAAGTTTTTATTCTTTGTCTTTGGATGGTGGATCAGTGGGGAAGGGTGAATGGGGAACGATGTTGGTATTGTTAGAGTTGGAAGACATATTGGAACAGTTGTTTGGTGGAAGGAATACTTCCAACAGTCAGGTGGGTTAGAAAAGGAACGCATTAAATCAGAACGATCACTGATCTAAATCAATTGACTTGTTAAAGTTCAAGGATTGATTTTGAAAGGGACAGAAAAAAACAAACTGATCTTGAAGAAGAAGAAAATATTTTGTACATGTTTGCAACCATCCGAAAAATGCTTTTGTCTTAAGACCGATATTCAGAAGGACCTGTGATGCAGCAGAATTGATCTGACTTTATCAAGACCGCTTTAGAACGAGACCGATTTTTAGATGTTGATCGTTATTAAGAGGTCAGGAGTAAAGAAACGAACACCTTCAGATTCCTTTTTGTAGTTTCGAATTTTCAATCGTCGCAGTGGAGAGACCCGCTATTTGTGGATTGGAATAAAAGCCGAGTAAGGCGACTGCAACAATCAAATCCGAAACTTCGCGTTTTGCAGTGGACTCAGATGAGACGACTCAGTCTTTCCCCTAAAATGTTATCGAATAAGAGGGTGACTGATGCCATTTGAACCTACTCTGTTCGGATCAGTCAAATCTGCAAGGAACCATTCACATTTCTTACTAAATCTAGCTATTGTGAGGCAGTTGCCCAGAAAGCGTGTTGTGGTTTCCTCGTAATTGACGTCTCTGAAGCTCCTGACGAGAACTAGTGTGATGTATTGTTCTGTCTGGCATTTCCGTCTTACTGCTAGATAGTTTTCCTACAAGTTCATCCGCTCTGAAGTTGCTTGGAATGTAACTGAATCCAACACTGGAACATTTCGCAACTCTCGGAAATCTCGTTCAGAGATTCTTTGCATTATTTTACCAGATTAAATCGGATTGATGACCATTTCAGGGCTTGATTGTCTATAAAGTCTCACAAGGTTTTACCCTCTATCGGAAATACCAGGGACAACGAATTGTTAGTGCAATCTGATTATCGACAGTAGAAATCCCATTGAAGGCGTATGGCACAGTATGCCAGCCTGACAAGATCGCTCTTATGGGATCATGTTTCAGCCACACAAAGTGTTGTTTCTCGAGAGTAATGACCAAAAATAGACCACCATAACAAATAGGAATCTGATGATCGGCGGCAGTGACAAGCCAAATTTTTATTTCAAGTTAACAAGTTTTTAATTTTAAAGTTTTTCGTTCTTTTAGAATTGTTAAATTTGACCGAGCTTCCACCCCTGTTAAACGACAATAGTCAAGAGTGAAAGTATCAGAAAGATTTAACAGACACCGGTGTTTTTCGATTGTGACCAGAGTTAGCAAAATTTGCCCGAAAAGGTCATTTGCACTCTACGAGCTATACAGCGATATTGGCTTGGTTAAAAACTGCACCTTAGGCGTTTGAGTTAGCTCTACAACATGTTGAGGGACAGCGTAGTAGAGGAAAGCCCCGCCAAATGAAATTTGTTGAGTTCACCACTGGAAGATTTTACCCAAAGACCGCGCAATTTGGAAAGGCCTATTGGTTGAGGCCCAGGTCCTACCCAGTCCGTAGCGCCGCCTAAGTAAGCACGTAACATCGGAGTGATATATCAACGAGCACGACAACGAAGGCGGAGGCACACTACATTTCGATTTTCCGGTTAAAATTTCATAAGGAATTATTGACTAAATGAAAATTATTACGAAAATTTTCATTTTCAGACAAAAAGAGGGGACCAATTTAAACTTACCACGTTTAGGTCCTAGGCCGTTTACGCCTAATATTTTTTTTTTATTTTCTTTGTACTCCAGGCAAGGCTGCCCAAAATGGCAACAGACAACTAGAACACATCGGAATTCGAGGTACTTAACCTCCCAGGGCAGATTTTTTGCCGAGAGTAGCCAGCCAGCCTGGTTCTGGCAAAAGCGGGACAGTCACAGATAAAGTGAGACTTCGTTTCGTCATCTTCCAGACATCACTCGCATAGGCTCGAGCTTCTTATTCTGATCCTTTTTAGATGCTCGTTGAGAGGACTGTGACAAGGCCAACTATTGCTTTCAAGTCACATTTCCTTAGTCCAAGCAGATATTTTGATGTGCTCAGTTTGGGACCGTCAACTAACAGTTTCGAGCGGTGTGTCCAGCCTGTTCAGATTGCCTGTTCAGATTACCTCTATTTAGGAGGTAACCGTTGCAGCAGATCAGGCTTTAATAGCAGCTTGGCTAACTGAGCAAGTGCATGAGGTAGTGCCCTTTACTATTCTCCTTAGAAGAATATTTGTAGCATTTGTAGTGATCGCAAAGATCTCAGCCTAAAAGATCAGATAATCATTGCTATAGACTCCGACACCTCAGAGACCGTTCATGAAGGGAACCATCAGTTTACACGACGGTAGCACTCGGCCTAAAACCAATCCACACATTACCGCTTCATTCCTGGCGGTCAGGAAGGAGCACACGAAAACGCATGGAGTCGAGAATGATCCAAGAAAAGTGCATCGTTTCCCATTTTGATTAGATTTTGTAATGTTCTGGAGAACTCTTGGGAGATATCCATAAGTAGTGAGCCAACAAATGACGAGGTATACAGTGGGCCTTCCCTCTACTTGTTTGCGCGTTAACGCTACACCATATTAGCAGTTTTTAAAAACCGAAAAGAGAGCCCCTTCTCTGGAATTTGCCGAGTGAATTATCAGAGATTTTGGAAAAAAAAAGTATCATTGCTTGTATCTCCTAAACTATTCGATTCCGAGCCTTAATACTTCCCCATGTTACAAAACTGTTAATTCTAATATTGAAAGCACCAAATGATCATGTTTAGCTTAGAAATTGGTGGAAATCTGAGTTTCGCGAGTCTTGATTCTTGGTAAAAGTGAAGTCAGCTTTGGAAGTCAGCAACTTTTATAAAATTATTGAATTTAACTAATCATTAGTAAGGTCATGAGTCAACGGAATGATGTTCTCAAGGTTTTATAAAAATTTACCTTCTCGATGATACTTTTCCGCGAACCTTTTCCTTTTCGCAAAATAATTCCAAGTAAAAACTTCTACATGACAACAACAACCACTCGTACAAAAGAGTATCAAACCGATCATTCGCTACACTCATACGCGACCACCAATCACCAGCAAACTGTTGATAAGAAAAGCCATCCACAACCATATGCAACTAAAAACAGTGGTGGGTGCGCATTAGTGTGTCCTCCTCTTTTTTTATTACTTTCTTCTTATCGCTGTGTTTACTCTGAGTAATCATTATCTTATTCGTTCTTTTCTTTTGTGTACAATATTTTCTTATTTTTTTTGTTGTCTGTACTTGAACAAGGCTTCTTCTCTCTCGCCACGCTAATTGTGTTTGAGAGAACCTTATCAGTGCGTTCAGTAGGTACAAATGTAAACAATTCCGAGATTGAGGTAGGTTTTATTTTAAAAAAAGAAGGGAACCATGAGTTATCAGGGATTTGTCAAGAGGTTTAGTCATGGAAAGAATAAATGAGACATTGTGCTGCCACATGTTAACCTATTGTAGGTAAAATTAGCTGGAAGCATTAAATTATTTTTTGTCACTGAAGTGATATTGATATCAAGATGTGCGCCAGTGGGTCAGGGAATTCAGATTCCATTGCAATCGCAACAAGCCGCCACAACTTTTGCCGATCGCGTATTCCTCAACTTCCCAGGTAGTCCTTTGCAGCTAGCATTGAGTGCTAAAGACCAGTGGCAGAAGCGCCGCGACTAATGTGCTGAGTTGCAGTGTTGCCGCTGAAAAATTTCATAAAGGGGCTTAAAAAGGGACCTGAGGTTAAAAAAAGGAGCTTTCAGATAAATTACTAATAAAGCGAAAAAAAAAAACATAAACAACAGAAAAAACGTATTTTAACTGGACCTACGGAACGAATGAATGAATGGATTTTAGTATTTTTATGATTAGATACTCGCAAGAAGCAGGTTCGTGCATTTAAAAATATATAATTTTGAGTTTGAAAGACTCAAGAATTTTAACAAAAAAATTTAACTTTTGCTTCGCTAATTACATGAAATAAATTTGAGTCCTTAGAGCTTTGAAATACGCATATTTCAAGTCCAACGCTATACTTCTACATGCTCAAAATGCTTAGCAATTTTGTTTTAACTCCTCTTTTTTAGTAATACATATGTATGTAAATGTAAATAAATAAATAAATAAATATGTTAATTGACCAAGATTTGCAAATCGATCTCAGTGATGTAACGCGGGTGCGTTTATCAACTCTAAAAGAACACGGGCAGCGCTCAGTACATTTTATTTTTTGTAGATATTTATTAGTGTTTCGAGCTTTTTCATTTTTCGTGCAATAAAGAATAAAATCTGACTTAAGCTGAAGCTGAAAAAGGACCCATTTTGATAATATTTGAAAAAGGGGGGCCAGGGGTCCCGATCTTTAAAAAGGGACAATTTGGCCCCTAAAGGGGCCACAGGGCAACGCTACTGGGTTGGACCCGACCACCACCAAGAAGCCCCTGGAAACAGAACGTTTTGTGCGATTCGTGAGCTCTACGAGTAAAAAAAGGGCAGAACACCAGCTTCTTCGAAGCAAGAAGAAGAAAGAGCTTTAAAAGCGCGATTAGGGAAATAGAAAGAATGCTACTCCAGCAATAATGTTCGGAAGTTTTTCAAAAGGGTACAAAGAACGTGTCAGAGGAACAAGGCCCATTTAAAGACCTGTGGAGATGAACAAGGTAGTAAAGTCTCACAGTTGGTGCTGGAGATATGGGAAAAACCACTTCGGAAAACTGCTGGACAGCGAAGACAACACAAAATCCGTTTTTAGGCAGAGCGAGCCATTCAATATTGTCAAAAAAAGCCGAAAATTCCGTCCACCCGACGGAAATTAAGTTAAGATAGCAAGACTTTTGGACTGGACGGTATAGCCAGCGATCTATTCAAGGCAGCTGGAGGTGACTTGCTATTGATCAAATACTTAGTCTTAAGAATTTATGCCTGAAGAGTGAAACCTCCACGCCATGCGCCAACTATAGAGGTCTCTTAAACATTGCGTTGGAAAAATTTCGCAAAACTCACTTCAAGTTTACAATGTTATAAATTATTGGTAAATTGTTAATCTGCTACAAGGCTCTTTTCTGGGTGACCAGAAAATAGGAAAAGAACATTGAATAAAACAATAAAGCCCACAATTTTTGATGACTCAGTCAAATAGCCCCAGACTTGAAGTAGCCCCAGAGAGAAAAATCGAGTGGTGTGAAGTCGCATAGTCGCGGCGGCTAATTAATAAACCCTCGCCGAGAGTTGAGCCAGTCCCAAAATTTCTCCTTCTGTTGCTTGTATGGCATGCAGCGCCGTTTTGTTTGAAGGACAGCCCAAATATACATATCGAGTTCAGGCCACAGAAAGTCGGTTTACATCGCTCTATGCCTGAGACCATTAATGGTCTTATTTTTTTGAACATAAATAAGGTCCGATGATTCCGCTGTGCCATAAATCGCACCAAACAGTCAATCCAATTGTGGATGCATTACTGCTTGGTCGAGCACTTGTTGATTGTTTGCGCTTCAACTGCAACTTCGCTTGTTGACATAGCCGCTGAGCCAAAAACAAAATGGGCCTCGTCCGATAAGGTGATTTTTTGCTTAAAATTCGGATCTTCGGCCAACATTTCGAACGCTCAATAAGAGAACTTACGGCGTTATCTTTCATCGTCCTTCTTCGATTCTTGCGTCAGTTAACTCTAATACGGATGTAAGCCCAAATCCAACCACAAAAAAGCCGGGTTGACAAAATTTTTTGAAGAGACATACATCTTATAACATAACATACTATACAGTCAAAGTATCAAACTTCTCCGGCGAAGACTTAAAAATGCTAAAAATTCTTGCAGCTTTCATCCGGGCATATTTGTAGATGCCCGTCCTACTGTCCTCCATTGCCTTCAACTTCCGTGGAAGTGCCTACAACTTACGATGTGTGGATCTTTTATTAAGTCATTTTCATAGGACCAATTATGGCAGGAATAAGCCTATAAACTGAGTTTAATCTCTCTAAAAATACCGGACGTCAGCTCTAGAATATGTGACATCAGACACTGTCTTATAGGCAAGCATGCAACTATGCTTCGCATGTACTCAAATTACTTCTGCAGAAGCTGCATGCACGCGGAGGAAGAGGAGACAATCCTACAACTTCTTTGCAGGTCCACCTAGGTGCCTTCTTCCATGACGATCTTGAAGATCTGTCAACTACTGACGTTAAAGACCTTTTTCGCTATATTCAGAGTTTCAAATAGTCTTCCAATAGAGCGGGAAAAGTCATGACCCACAACGGACCTTTATTTGGTCTATGTGCGTCGGCCTCATCTGCTGCCACTTCAACCTAACCTAAAAAGCCTATAATCCCGAATGAGTAGAATTTATTATTTTAATAATCATGTGATAGATTTGTATGTCAGTAAAATTAAACTTAAAAACTTTTTACGTTATTAGGTTTTGGTGTTGTAGACTTATTGATATTTTCTGTGTTTTTATTTAGCATTCTTATAGTAACTTTTTGAATGTTTTATACAATAAGTGATGAGCCTGTGGGAGCACTTTTTGTGCTGGAAAATTTCTGCTTGTGATAGTTACTTGCAATAAGCACTCCGCGCGACACATCTGGATCCCAATTCTCAAATTCCGCATAACATTACGAACGTTACGATACGAGCAAATCCGCCTGAAATATTCGCATAGGAAAAAATTGGTGTAGTTTTTTTTCACCTCTGCGAAAAGGCAGACGAGTAAAATTCAAAGAAAAATTCTCGTATTCGAATTTTCAGAATTGGAAATTTCAGTCCGAATTATTTCAGTCGCCTGAAATTGAAGATTATGAGAGATAGGCACGAGTACGATATCTTTGGCTCCGAAAATTGAAAACTGTTTTTGGTAGAGGGGTTAAATACAAGCATTTTTTGTATGGGAGGGGGGGGGGGTGGTCTATCTTAACAGGGTACTAAAACACAATAGCAACACTTACAAAAAAGTGCAATAGCAGTGGAAGCCAGGAAGTTTGGTTTGCCAATTCTGAAAAAATCAGCCTACAATATGTATTTTTAATTTTTTTTTTTCTAAATGTTGAGTTTGATTGTCATTTTTTCAAAAACTATTAATCGAAATAGCTGAATTTAAAAACAAGTATGAAAGAACGAATTCCTGGCTTTCAAAACTCCTATTGAACTTTTTTGTAAGTGTTGCCATTGTATTTAAATACACTGTTTTCCATTTTAAATAATTTTCACCTCCCATACAAAAAAATGCTTGTATTGAACCCCTCTACCAAAAACAGTTTTCGAGAGATAATCCTATACCAGACATTTTTAAGAATTGGGGCCTCATACTGTAGTAAAAAAATAAGCAAATACAGATTTTAAAGTTCAAAAATAGAAAATTGTGAAAGAAAATCGCAACCGCAACCTCAACACAGTATTGCACAGACCAAACCATTTTTATTTTTTGAAAAAATCTCTTCCCAAAAAAGTTTATTTCGTTAACGACGAAATGACCCCTTATTTGTCACTTTGAAACTACTTCCGTTTTTAACAACAGAAATTCCTCTTCTATTTCTAGGCAAGATTTCGATTCCGTATCACAAGTTGAGATCATCAAAGCTAACGCCTTCATCCATCAATCTTTGAATTGCCCAAAACCGGAAGATTTTCAATGCAAATGAAGCGAATCCATTCCAATCCATGCCCATATGGACCACCAAGTTTCTATACGAACTAATTTGAATAACTATTCCAAGTTTGAACAGGCAAACACCTCATAATATATGCTAAATTTGTCCGATGACTAACCTTCAGCTGTGTCCCAACTTTGTGGGGCAAATATTTTTAGAGCCCAGTTTCTTTTTTGTTAAATCCATGACATACTGGAAACCGCATGTAATCAAAGATAAATTATCATTTACTTAACAAAACAAACAAAGCTAAGATCTGCCAACCAAACGAACGAATTTCTATCGATTATGTCACACGAACAAAACAGCCACGCTTGTGCATGAACCTGTCGCGAAAAATTCCAACTTATTTTTATTTTTAGCGGAACAAATTGCTAGTTCTCATTAACATGCGACATACCTGTCTGTATCCACTCAACACAATCAACACAGTGAATAGAGTAAACAAAGTTGTAAGTAACAAAACCAAAAAAAAACAAAAAAAAACGGCCTAAAAGAAGCAGATCAATGACAACTCGATCAGCGTGATCATCGTTGCATATCAAATTTCACAAAAATAAAAACACGCTAAGTATGAGACAAGGCAACGTACGCCCACAGTGACAAGACCAGCAGCAACAAAAAACAAAGTACTGGAATGAATTTGCATAAACGATCGATAGTACATCAGCTGTATCTATGTTTAGAGCTGCTTTCTCGAATTTAAGTCGTTGTTTACCGATCACTTTACTCAGCTATGTTTATGCAGTTTCGTATTTTTCTCATTATGTGGGTCATGTCGGTGAATTTGTGAATTTGACTCCGTGACTCAGTGATCTACTACACAAGCTTTCTTTTGGGCAGCACCACTCCCACCTGTCAGCTGGCATTGAAGCACCAACTCCCAATTTCTCTTCTCCAATTAAAAGAAACAAGACAGATAAGACTGAATTAAGACCGACCGACCGACCGACCGGATGACCTGCTTAAGAATGCCTAACAAGTCGCATGCGAATAGCTTTTAATCGAACCGCTAAATTCATCAGGTGATAAATAAAAGGTTTTTTTTTTCTTCGCCATCGTTGTCGTCGTCGTTAAATGACTTTTGTCCCAGTCCAAGTGACAGTGGACATACAAAAACTGGTGCACGTTGCGGTTGTAAAGTGAAAGAAGAAAAAAAAGAGACACTTTACCCCAAAGCAAGGTTGAATGGAATCTTAATCAGGCACAAAGGTATTAAGCGACACGCCCCAAGTAATATTGCAATCGCAGCATACGTAGGTATAAATAATAAAGTGTGACATTTGGTTACTCAAAAATCTTTTATCAGCGAACGAGAAAAGGGGTCAGTCGGTATCGGTAGAATGACTCGAACGACATTGACACTTATATGTTTCTGTATTTGCTTTTGCTATCAACATGAAATGTCATTTATCGACAATAAAAGTTTCTGAAATCAATCAATTGAGTTAGGTCATGGTTGTACCTGGGGACATATACGTTTGGATGAAAATTTTGGGGACAAATTGTTTGTTTAGTATCTACCACCACCGTTACGTCAGGATGTCGCAGAAAAGGGATTTGGGATTTCGGTGAAAAGAAAACTTGGTCTCGTTTCAAGTTTGTCGTTAAAGCGGCAATTTTAACCTGTAAGTAAAAATTAGGTATCCGAGAATTTCTTTTTCTCAAAACGTTTACTTTATACAAAGCTAGACTATGCCAGCGGGTCCACTTGCATGTAATAACATCCCTCATTAATATTCTCTATTCCAGAGGATGTCACCATTACAATACTGAATGATTTTTTTTTTTAAGAGCCAGGTAGCTCCAAAGACAGACCCATCTCTCTTGACTCTCCTCGTAATATCTCCCGCTTGTCATTGTTTTATCGGTATTTCCACCACAAGTGCTTAAATGAAATTGCCAGTTGAGCAATTCAACCGCAATACTCGCCATGCTAGGAATGGACATCAGTTTACCCTTAAGCCTGTATTCGGACGTACAGTGAAATACAAGGAATCGTTTCTTAACCGTACAACGCGAATGTGGAATTACAGACATATAAAACTAACGTGCATCGGTATCTCCCTTTTCCTAATCCTTCACTTTCCTAATGCCCGCACTGTGTTACTTCATTATAAGGGTATCCAAAATCCCTTTAGTGCGCGTATATTATAAAAAAAAATCCCTGTAACTTTTCCCCGATTCCCCGTTTTTTCGTAAGAAATTCCCAAGAAAGGGATGAAAAAATCGCACATATAATAAATGCATCGTTTAGGTATGTGCCACGAAAGTGGAAATTCGCAGAAGTTATCATGGTAGCACGGCTGCCACCACGGCCACTCGCCTCAAAGCAACTTCTCAATGGACCGATAGTGAAATCGGTCACTCTGCAATTCTGAACATATTCAGAATCCCTTATAGGAATATAGACTACACCACACCCCAACTGCTGTTCGACAAAAACTTCCAGACATCTATCCCCCCTAGATCCTTTTGGGAGGATGCCTTGCCGGAAGAAGAATCAATCCATTTTTACACGGACGGTTCAAAAACAAATGATGGGGTGGGTGGAGGTGTCTTCTCAGACAGACTTAATCTCAGTCTCTCCTTCCGTCTTTCTAATCATTGTAGTGTTTTCCAGGCGAAAATTATGGCGTTAAAGTAGGTCTTGTCCTGGCTAAAAAAGAATGTGGTATCCGTAAAGGATATTCGAATCTTTTCGGACAGTCAGGCCGCCATCAAGTGTCTGGACTCTGTCTCGTATTAACTCTTTAGTGCCCTAGATTGCCGATCATCTCTAAAGGAGATGACTTAGCAGTTCAACATTCACCTTTGCTGGGTGCCGGGGCATAGGGACATTCCGGGTAACTGCAAGGTCGACGAACTCGCCAAACTTGGAACTACCCTCTCAATCTTGCCTGAAAAGGGCTCCTTAGGCATACCAGTTTCCACGTGCAAGCTCTTGTTTAAACTGGATGCATTAGAAAAAACTAACCACAGATGGACAAATGGTACTACTTGTCTGACAACGAAGCAGATTTGGCCTAGGCTGGATCTAAGACGCTAAAGGTGCTTGGTTACCCTTAATCGGTCGCACATTGGTGCTACAATTGGTGTCATAACTGGACACTGTTTGTTAGGCAGGCATGCAACAAGGCTTGGTGCCTATTCCAACGACTTCAACTTGGATGAGGAGGAGGAGGAGACTACTCTACACCTTCTCTGCGCATGCCCTGCTCTCTCCCGAAAGCGAAACCTCCATATGGGGCCTTCTTCTATAATGATCTTAATGATCTAAACTCAACGGACCCAAAATGTCTCTCACGCTTTATTAGCACCTCAAAATGGTTCAACGTGTAGGCAGGAACTTCAGATCCACGTGGTATCACAATAAACCTTATAAAGGTCTAAGTGAGTCGGACTTCTATCCGACTGCCACTTCAACCTAACCTAACCTATCATGGTAGCAAAACCTGGCAAGCTACCAAGTGAAGTAAACTCCTATCGCCCGATATCCTTGCTGCCAATTCTGTTGAAGTTATTTGAAAAATCTCTTGTTGTAAAGTGTATCCATAAAACGTATATCCCCAAAACATAAATCAGAAATCCTAGAGTTTAACATATCTCAGCGACTACTAACAATAAAACAAGAGGATGCGTACTCCAAATTACAAAAAAAAAGCTGGCGTTCCGCAAAGTAGTGTGTTAGGACCTGTCTTGTTCCTGTTATACACTAACTATCTGCTACAAACTATCAACCACTTGCTATTGGAAGTAACTGAAAAAGTGCAAAGGGCGGTAAATAATATATCTGAATGGACCCAAAAATGGAAAATAAAATTAAATTAACTGAGTAAGCGCATGTTAATTTCACAAATAAAAATAAACATCACATAGCTATCTATATATAAATAATAACGCAGTTCTGTACTCACACTCATTGGGCTATTGGGCAGCTATTCCTGTCTCTCAAAATATAATATATTTCTTCTTTATAAGCAAGTTCTTAAGCCAATATGAACATATGCAAACTTATTAATAATCCCGATTTAAGTGATTGATAACTCTAACACACTCTTAACTTATTAGTTAAACTCAATTTCTTATTAATAATCATTTTTTAGGATTTATCCGCTGCGTAAAAACTGTCAAAAACTAACTCACTGGTGTAGGTTGTTTAACAAGTTGATAACTTTGAAATGATTTTGCTCGACTGAAAAATAAAAGCTTTTTGTGCAAATTTTTGTTGCAACAATATAAAAACATAAACAGGCAAATAATAAACTGTTCTTTCCTTAAGTAATCAAAAAAAGTGGCTAATGCCTTTATAAACTTTCTTAATAATATAAACATGTTTGAAGATGATATTATACCTAAATCACGCCAAAAGAAAAGTGTATAAAGCTAGAAAAAATCTTTTTACATTTTAAAAAAATACAGGTTCTCAAAACCAAATATGTTGTAACTAATTGCCCTAGTAAGGGAAGACATTGATGGGAATAAAAAAGGCGGGCGCATTCTTTGGATGTACGAAATCCATTTCCCCAATGTTATAGGAGCAATTGATAGAAAAAGTCGGAATCGGTTTTCAAAATAAGACCTTTTTTTTCTTTACTCCATTTGATTTCATAGTTTGTAGAAATTTGTAAATTTTTTAGTTGGATATGTGAGATGTCAGCCGGAATGTAATAGATTTGAGGACAATTTATGTCAGTGATGCCATTTTCAAGCTTATTTTTCATGAAAAGAACTATTCATTATTAATAAGAAAAGTTAACAAACGGATAAGTTTTTTATCCGTGTGCTATCTAACACATGAGTTTATGAGCGAGCAGGGTTTTGTTGTTAATAAGGCAGATGGTCTTTAACTTTTTGGGGAGCACAAGTAAAATAAACATGCGAAGAATTCAAATGAAATTATTACGCAATACAGTTAATGCGCCGTGGTACATACGTAAAGCTGATCTACATAGAGATCTAAAAGTTATGAAATAAAAGTTTTAAAAAAAGAAGAGCCTTACTCTATCGAATTTAACTTCTTAACTAGGACAACCTGAAGAAACTACCCAATGGCCAAATATTTAGCGTATTAGAATTAGCATTATAATTAAGTGTTATAAGAAGTTTAGGATGGCTGGTTGGAAATTTGGTGGAACATTGTGAAATTTGATTCAAAACGAAAACCTGAGCGGGCACTTAGACAAAATATTCTTGTTGACAATTACTTGTCATAAATTTTGAAATCTACTTCTACTGCAAAAATCAAGTTAACTAGAGCCTTTTCTAAGAGCCTTTTGCTAAATCGAACCGCCAACGATCTTAATTTTGCAAGAGCATAAGTCAGATTCATCTGCACCAGGAGAGTACCCAGCACGTAGCTCGGCGATTTTCTAGGCTTAAACTAAGCTAGACTCTAATAAGCAAAGTCTAACTAAATTGCTAAATTTAATAACGACATTGCAGGTTGCATTGTTATCCTAGTCGCTCGTTAATTCAGTCAGTCAAATCAATTAGCAAGCGAATTGCAATTCGAAACAACATGTTCTGTTTGGAACCTATTTTTATTTTTGTCAAAAATCCATTCACCAATACATCATTTATCATTTTTTTTTCTTATATAAAGCGAAAACTAAATTGAAAATGATTACACCTACGCAGTGATATCATCCTTCAAAGCATAGCAGACTATAAAAGTGACGAAGATTTTAAGCTCACGGACCCTTTTAAATACCTGTGCACTCTTCGTTAAAGCATTTTCGGGTCAACGTATTTATGTGAACGTGATTTTTCTCAACTAAAAGTGATTAAAACCAAGAAGAAGCGAGCACGTCAATAATTTTATAGTTTTAGGTTGCACAGAAGATTACACCAAACTAACCAGACTTTAAGAAGCTATCTGAAAATGTGAACAGTCAAGTACAATTGGAGCAATATCAATAAATGGCCCAACATTGATCGAGAAGAACGAGAATTAAACAATTGAGGACGATGACATTGGCATTTATATTATGATACTTGCGGGATCTAAAATAAAAAATAAATAAAAAAATATTAGGCGTAAACGGTCCATACGGGACCTAAAGCCTAGCTTCTCCAGCCATTGTGTGTGCGAAGTTATATTTTTGACACGAATGGCGGGATCTACAGTTTAATGCCGATTCCGAACGGCAATTTATTTTTGAGAAACTTCTCATGACATTTCTTACTCTTGGATGTTTGTCAGACGCAGTTCGCAAGAGGTGGGGTAGCGATTAAAAACTTTTAAGTGGTACAGGTCGGGATTTGAACCAGCGACCTCTCGCTTAGTGGTCCAACGCACTTAACCACTAAGCCACTGCACCCACACTTGCGGGATCTCCCTACCCTAAATGAATGGGACTTTAGTCTTTACTTTCAAGAATTTGTTCAAAATGGACCAATACGGTTGAATCAACAATAAATAAGCTTCAAACGGGCTATCGACAGCGTTTTTGAGTGGACAAAGACTTGGCATATTGTCATCAATGAAACCAAATGAACGGACCTTAGTTCTAATTGCCGCAATCAATTTTGTTTAAACACAGCACCTACTTTATATACTCCCTACAAAACTTCGTTTAAAATAAAAGTCCCACGAAACTCTAAGAGTCTGTTACTAGATTCATTGAATTTGCCAAACTCAGCTTGCAGAACAAGCTGCTTTTATTCAAGCGCAAGTTTTCAAACCTGTTTGGAAGTATGGTAAACAACTTTAGGGTTGTATTAAAACCCGTAACTAATATCCTTCAAATTTTTCTTGAAAACAGTCCTCAATACGGCTACCATCGAAGGGGAAATAAAATCGAATTAGACATAGTTGCCACTGGACTGCAAAATCAGGGAAAGTCTGGGAATTTCGAAAGCGGTAAGGGAAATTTTTGATTTTGTTCCCAATGAAATAAATGAAATATGTATGGATGTATGTATTTCGTTAAACTCTGCCCACACTTTTGCGCCATTCAGCAAAACTCATTGAATATGTACTGCCATCTTAATTGTGAACAGTAAATGGCCAAGCTAGCCTTATAAAATGTCTAAATATTCGTAACCAGTACATCATGACCATAATGGGATTATGCTCAGTTTCGTTAACTTGAGTTTCGGAAAAATGTACATTGAATAAGACGTTCAGTTAGAAATTTGACATTTGACACCAACCGAAAAAAACAAGAACTTATTATGGCCATATTAATACTTTACACAACTGTACTATTGAAACGATTATGGTTGTTTAAAAGTTAATATTGCACATTTTTCCTTTGACCAAATATAACATTTTTGACAGTTTGCTTGATTTGAGTAATTTTGCTTATGGGTAACTAGAGCATTTGAGAGTGAGTGAGCTTTTCATTTAGTTTTTACATGAAGTCTATTATGGTTGACCCTTAAGAATGAGAAGAAGGTTTAGTATACGATCGCCAATAAAAGTTTCGAAAGTGCAAAAGAGACAAGTATGGTTTATTTGTATGTGAACAGAAATTTTGCGCGAAGAAAAACAAAACATAAACAAAGTTGGAGCGGGTCAATCTAAAAATCTCTTCAAGAAGAAAAAAAGGTGCTTGGCCAAAGAGTGAGATTGGCACTTGTCTTGAGTTGAGTCACGCCTAGAGCTGAGCAAATACGTGGGACCTTTAGTTTCAATAAATCGCCCTGTTTTTGTACAAAACAACGTCTTCTTCCCCCTTCCTCGTATATCCTAAACTTTCTTGACTTTTTGGGAAGTCAAGTCTTTGGACAAAAACAAGCCATGTCCTAATACCTTACAAAAGAACTGACATTGATAGTTGCCAGAAGCGACGTATCTTCCACTGAATGATATCACAATGTGTCCACAAGGACCTATGTGGGGCCAGGAAAAGACTGATTTTCCTCATCGACCCAACTAACCTTACCTAATCTATGGTTTGCAGGGCACAAAGCTTGCATCTTTAGGGATTTGAAAGATCGCTTTGACATTTTCCTGTCGTTGGTGTGTCATTTTATAAACTTAGACAGGGTTTCCAAGTCCGTTTTTCCAATAACTAAAAAAAGCAGCCAACTTCCAACATTTTTAAAAACCGATTTACAGAAGCAGTTTTCTTAACTTCTTGCTTGATTTATACACATGACTCTTCTAACGGGTCCGCCATCGAACGTTTTTTTTTTTTTCAACTAGTGCTTATTTCGCGAATGGTAACGCTTAGCTCATGTCTGATTTGACAGATAATTAGTTTTATCCTTCCGCTGAACGAATATGGTTGTGTATACGCTTGAACAACGCAGGGAAATATTGCGACATAATTGGGCCATTTTTCTTCGGCAAACTAAAGGGTCCGCCATCGAACGCTTTTTTTTTTGAAGCCCGAAAAAATTTCTTGACCTAAATTTAGTAATTTTCTCATTTGAGGGGAAGTTATTTACTCTCTCGTTCTCTCTCTCTCTCTCTCTCTCCTCTCCCTCTCTCGGTTTTACTAAATTTATGAGTTGTGGAACAGCTTTAGTAAGTTTTCGTAGCTTGAAGTTACTTGAAAAAATAAAGGAACAGACCGTTTAATTGAAAATAAAATTTTTTCTCAGTATTCGTTGGAAAACTTGAAACTAAAATAATATATCTTAAATAATAAGATTATTTTTCCATAGTTTCTTATACAAAAATTATTGAAGTCACGACTTTGCCTGCAATTTTTGTTTTCGATTTTTTCTTTAGAATAAGTTTTAATTTTGAGGGAAATGACGGCAAGGCAAGATGCCGATTATGCAAAAAATAAATTGAGCTTAGCAACATGGGCAAAAGATCTTTGTTATTCCATTAGGATGGAGCTAGTCATCGATCTTGCGCTGAAGCTACGAGGTTCAAAATATTAAATTTAAATACACACCTCCAGTATTCAAGAAAGCCCTCAAAATTCGAAAACAACAGTACTGTCACAAAACTTGTACTTTGGTTTGATTTGGGATTTTTAACACTTTTCTTGATTTCAGTGATGCAATAGCGAAGTTTATTTTGGGATTTTTGTAAGGAATTATTCGTTTATTGTTGAATTTTTTGATTAAACCAATGGATGTTTGAAAATGCTCTTTTTTTTGTCATTTGATTAAAAATTTATATGTTTATATGTTCACGATAAAAAAAAAATTTAGATTGAAAATTTGAGGTTAAAACCAATTTTTTTTTTTTTAATTTTTGTTTTATTGAAGCCGCTACCTATGCATCTCCTTTAAAAAATGACTTTTAAAGCCTGCTACCGAGAAGGAAAGTTCCCTAATAGTAAAATTGCGGAGAATATTAGACTCGGAAAGACCAAAAGTGCTAACGTTATTAACCACAGTATCTCTCCTTATTTCCAAGACAAGTACTTTGATTTGGTTTTAAGAGGCGACGCTGTATCAACATTTTCGGGAAATTGATTTTAGGAAAATCGCATGCGAAACGAACGTCTTTTCAACTGTGACTGTAAAATTTGCTCAAATTGTAGTAGATAGCTAGTATCCAAGAATAATAATATTGATTGCAT
This sequence comes from Ferdinandea cuprea, assembly GCA_963576555.1. Taxonomy (NCBI): domain Eukaryota; kingdom Metazoa; phylum Arthropoda; class Insecta; order Diptera; family Syrphidae; genus Ferdinandea; species Ferdinandea cuprea. The sequence goes on from OY754958.1 coordinate 67,552,499, forward strand.
CGAGCGACATGTTTTTGGACTACCTTCGCGCATTCGATCAAGTACCGTGGTAGACATATAATTTGACCACGGACACTCTTTTGTACTGCTGATATTCACCACCAAACAATGGTTGATTCCTTCAAAATATCTGCCAAATTCGTCCTCAGCGTATATAGTAATTGTCCATTTCATTTTGGTAAAATCCAAACAAGTTCTCTGTTTTACCATCCACTTCCATTCCACTGACAACGACTCCAAATAGCAGAACAGATCACTTCCAATCAGCATGGTTAAAGTACTTTCAACCAAACAAATTAAACCCGAAACAAGTTTCAACGTCGTAAAATCTAATCTAATCTAACTTCGGCGCTATTTTGTTGTGCTTTTGCGAGTTTTCAGAAATTTGCGATATCAAAAATTGCAAACCGCAATAGGTTAGATACATATTGTATGTAGGTAGGTATCTATTTTTTGTAGAACTCATTGAAAATCATTCAGAACTGCACAAAGAATTTTTAATTCGCACTAATCATCCTCAACAAGCAGCAATCATGTTGATTAAGTTTAAGAACTCCACAGGTCCCCTCTAAGTGTAATCAATAAACCCTGAGCCATAATTCACTCAAAAATTATCCATCATTCTTTCCTGGAGACTTAATGTGTTTATTTTACCCAAATAAATTCAATCGCGACGCGAGTCTGTCCCACATCAGTATCCAATCTAGAGCTTCGAAAGGAGGCTAACAAAACAATCTCTAGTAGTCCGTCTGTCACTGTCTGCATGGGGTCAATAATTAGCGTGAAATGAACTTCAACCGAACGCGAAAAAGAGCAAACAAAAAAATAACACAAAAAAAAAAAAAAATATTTATATACACAAAGAACGCAATCGATGTATCCATTAGATTATAGGTAGTATCCATTCGGTGACTTAATCCTTTGTCTCTTTAAGCCCAAACTTTGCTGCTGGCGGATGAATGTTGCTGTGGCTAGATATCCGAAATGGGGATTATGACGTAACACTCGATCGAGACACGATCTTGATGGTGTTGTTGTGGGGGATCACTGTGTTTCGTTTTGTTTCACTTAAGTTTTTTTCTTCTTTTTTTTTTTTTTGACACAATATTTTTTTTTCGATTCGAAAACAGGTAAATTATGCACTTTTGGGCAACAAACCTTGAACTTCACAATTTATAGAGGATAAACAAAAAAATTAAAACAAGAACCGGCAAAGCACCAAGGATATTTTTTTTGATAAATTTACCATAAAGACCCGCGCGCATATAAAAAAACACACACTTCAAGATCACCGTGACAACGACAAAACGCACGAGGAACCGCTGCACTCTGCTCTCAGAACAGAAAACAGAACTAACTTTGCAGCAGCAGCACTACCAATAAGGAAATTCAATTCGTTTCTACACAAATAACACAAAATAACCGACAAAAAATAAAAACCGAGAACAGAAAAAAAAACGCAACGCTCGCCACAGAACAATCCGCCGCATACACGTTTCGCGAAGTTGCGCGATTTTTCATCAACAAATCCGTTGAAAAGCAACTGAAAGACTGCGGCAACATAAAATCATAAGGCAATCCATGAGGAGGCCTAAAGTTGTAGAGTACGAAACGAATTATCTACGATCGAGTCAGTCAAGCAAACTTTGTCGTCATACAAACGGCCAACTTCGAATCGAACCACAGTTTACAACACACACCAAACAGCAGCAGCAGCCAACAACAACGGACAAATTTTACGAATACAACAGCGACGGCCGCGGGAACAACTGCAAACAATAAAGCCGGTGTTTGTTTTTTTTTTGTTTTTTTTCTTTATCCGCTGTCGCTGGTTTCTTTTTTGGTTTTGCTTCGCTTCTTATTGTGCGCCGATATGAGTTCTTATCATAGCAAAACCAACCACCACCACTAACACATGCAGCCAGCCCGTCGAGTGCAGTGGGCTTAGAATTTATGGGGAGTTGAGTACCTATAGTTGCACAAAAGTGGAGACTTTATGCAGTCGTCAACACAACACAACACAACATACATAAATGTGAATAACTATAGCTGATATGATACTGACTGTCAGACTGGCACTTGTTTGTGTGCTAACAATATTTAAATACAACTGTGATAGGTGCAGTGTTGTCGTTTGTAACTTTGCGAAGGGAGTTAGGCGGATTTAAATTTATGACATTATCATAATCTATAGAAAAATTGTATTCTAATTGTGGACTGTCATAGCAAAAAAATTAAAAACATACATACATATATCGATACATTATGAATATGACCAAATCAGAATTGTTCTTCGATAGAATTCGCAAACTTAAGAAGACCAGCAGCAGTAATCCTGTAATAGTGTCATTTCTGTGTTTTTTTTAGATGCAGAGAATTCTAGGTTGGCAGCACTGTTTTCTGTGACAGCCTATTTGGCAGTTATTTTTTGTTACAAGTTAAGCTTGGTTTTGCAATTCATCTTGAATAGACTCAAGCAGGAGTAGAGTTTGGAAATATTTTAAATTCGAGTGCATCCATTTGAACATATATGCAGTGATGAAGCTATCTTTTGGTTAAATGTCTATGTCAATGAACAGAATTTGCGCATTTACTTCGACCTATTGCCAAAACGGACACAATGGACCCAACTTGCTGGGGTCTAAGTTAGCCGTGGGTGGGTGCAGTGGCTTATGGCTTAGTGGCTAAGTGCGTTGGACCACTAAGCGAGAGGTCGATGGTTCAAATCGCGAACGAACCACCTGAAAGTTTTTATAACATCCAAGAGTAATAACTGTCATGAGGAGCTACTCAAAAAATTAATTGTCGTTCGGAATCGGTATTAAACTGTAGTAAACTGTTAGCACCCCTTCCATTCGTGTCAAAAATATATCTTCGTACACACAATGGTTGGAGAAGCTAGGCTTTTGGTCATCATCCACCATACTCTCATTGTCAAAGCGCTATTACATTCAGAAAAAGTCACTGTTTGGTGCGCTTTGTGGTCCGGTGCAAATCATTGGTCTATATGTCTTCAAAAATGATTATGCCACCCAGCACGCCATACAATTAGACAACTGAAGAACACATTTGACGGATGATTTTCAAATTGCCATACAGACCTGTTAATAAATCGTCTCTCTTATAAAGGGATTTGTAGCTACAATTTTTATGCAACTCCATTTTTTTCCACGTCAACCCCCGTCGCAAATTATCTTTTCTCATAATTGCACAACCAATGTGAGACTTAAAAGAGGGAACTATTGCCAATGTAGTTAAGTGGTTAACGCAGAAAGGGGACGATATCTCACATATAATCTGTCATTTGATATATTTCATTAGTCATCTATAATCTGCCATCTGGTTAACCATCAAACACCTTGGTGTTATAACACAAGCCAAAAGCTCGATGAAAAACTGCATGCGCTGACATTCATATTCTATTTAATTACCCTGTAACATACATATTTAAAAGCAAACAACCCTATTACTTCAGAGATACCTAAGAGCTAAGCTACAACTTGTGACTAAGAGCTAAGAGCTACACTATTTACTATTGTTGATACAAAATTGAACGAGTACGTGTTTAATAAAACTAGCTAAAAATCCGTCCTTTTTTACGAACATATTTTTTAAACACAGTCAAAACCGGTTACAGATGTAAGCGATAAGCGATAAGTCGGTGTAACCGATATAGATACGAGATCGTTTAGGTAGAGATGGTTTTTTAAATTTTTCCTTATAATTTAAAATTGTGGGTACAGTGGGGTGTGAAACGGAATATTCTTTAGTAAGGTTTTTTTTTTTGCCTTCAATCTAAAAATTATTCTTGCTTTCTCTTCAATTCTAAAGATTTTTCGTTCCTGACGCATTTTCGAATAAAACCGTATGTGAATGGAATAAAATCAAACTTCTACGACCAATCGTTACAAATGGATCAGAAGAAATAGAAGAAGATAGAAACAAAAGCATCGAAAGGTCTCAGACCATACACAAATTTGCACTAATTTATTTACCCACTTATGGTTGAACAGGATCAGCAACTGGACAAAAAGCTGCGGTCTCAATGCAAACGCTTCCAAAACGGAACTGGTTCTTTTCCCAGGAAATACAAAATACCGCGATTTAAACTCCCAAAACTTAACGTAGTGGAATTGTCCCAGAAAACGATATACGGAAAGTTAGCGGCAGTTCAGAGAACGTCCAGTATATCCATTACGGTTGCGCTCCGAACAACCCCGACGGCAGCTCTGGACACTATTCTGCACCTACAGATCATTGTTTCAGACTTGGTATGGTCCTAGCAACTCCCAGGCAATCCAATTGTAACGGATGAAATCCCATCCTTTGTCGCCTTCGAAATTCCGGAAGGAAAATTTCCCGTTGGATGAACTTGCGAGAATAGGAAGGTTACTCGTTAATAGTGAGGTTGCAGACATAAAACTTCCGCTCTGCACAATAACGGCCCATAGTAAGCAAAATACTTTTAGGTTTGCCAATATAAGGTAAACAAATCTTAGGGGGACAGGATAACCTAACCTAAATGTTGAACAAACTCAAAACCAGCAATAAACACAAAACAAAAAGAATAAAATATCAACAAACGATAAGCTGTAACATATCCGAAATTCTGATAGATACACGGGGTTTACCGTTTTAGTAAAAACGAAATTTTGTCGCATCAACAGCTGAGTCGATTTTAGTCGTTCAGTCGTTTTTTACTGTAGCAATGAAGTCATGTGTTGTTGAAAATATATATATAATATATGAAATTTTCAATTAACATTTCTTTTTTTAACTCAGTTCCTATTATTCTTTAATTATTTAATAACTTCTTGCCCACTCTAATTTTTCAAAATCATGAAAATTCTCTGGCGAACCAGCCAAATGTGTCAAAATAGGGAAATTGCAAAAATACTTTATTTTCTTCTCTTCTCTTCTGTCAATCAGCTGTTGTGATTCCTCTTGTCAAATAGATGTTAGTAGTGTGGGCTGATATACTCGTTAAGCATAAATATGTAATGACTAAATTATTTTGTTTGTTGTAGTGCTATTCCCTCTGTATTATTGCAATGTGTTGCCAAAGCAGTTTTGGTAGTTATCTACTATTTTATTACTAGCTGATATATTTTGTATTATTTAAAACAGTTACTTTATGCAAAACCACTTAGTGAACTTTAGTTTCACCCCGATGTGGTGATTAAGGATCATCAGTGGATTGCCACAAATCTCATCTAATTCATATGTACTTTTCTTCTCTGTTTTTTTTCCTGACATATAGTATCAAAATTGACATTCCAAGTAAGTGTTAATGATTACCCTCCTAAAATTCTTCACCTCAAATACATTAACATTGGAAGTGTTTGCCCCGGATCTTGGCTACGACTTAATTAAAATATTTTTTTCTATCTTAAAAGCTTACCAAAAAATTAAATAGTTTATCTATTCTAGAGTCAAAATTTTAAGTTTCAAGTAAGCATATTTTTCTGTGACAAACAGACATAGGATAAAACGTTCAAAAGACAAGACTACTTTATCGTTTAATGCCACAAGCCAGATATACACAAACACATGTTGCGGACGACAGCACTGTTACAGTTGCAGAAATTAAAGTGGAGAGTTTTTCACAGTGCTAAATTGTGATTATGCTGCCTCAAAAAGTTGTTTCACTTTATAAATATGTCTTTTCATTTCGATTCGAGTCCACGGTTCAATGCTCATGCACTTGTGCAGTTTCAGGCAGAATGTATAAAGAGTGGGTTTGGATTGAAGTAACAAATGGCAAATGATAAAAACAATTAAATATATGTACGTCACAGAACGAAAGGTAGTTCATTGGCTAAGTTTTATTTTTGTATTGATTTTTTTGACTTGAATCTTACTTCAATAACTGAAATGTGAGACAAAATTTCGATAAAATGAATTTATGTCACCCGGATGACATGCTGACGTCAGAAAACTTGTTTATGTCAGACGGGATGACCACTTTAGGATAATTTCTACGTCATAGTGACGTCAGTATGTCATCCGGATGACAAGTTTGGATGACAGTCTGATCGCACCCGTAGTTATTTAACCATTTGATTGAGATTAATTATTTATTTCATCAAATTGTTTTGCAAATATTTTCATAGATTGAATATCCACTGACGTTGTCATAAGTTTTCCAGTTTTCTACTTTGATTTTTAGAACAAATTCGTGTCGCAAGTTTACCAAATTGTGGTAAAATACTCTCCCACAAATTTTAATAGTTTATTTACTGCACCGGAAACCTATCAAGCTCAACAAGATTGCGATGATCTTGCGACGATCCATGAATTCCCTTATTGAAAAAGTAAATTTTCGAACATGCCTAGTAAAAATTAAAGGGTTTTCCAATGAGGGCGAGTTAAGGTTGGTTGGGTTGAGTTGGGAAACACTTATTGTTAGACTTATACAAGGTCCATTGTGATACCACGAGGTTTTGGAATTTCTTCTTACCCCATTTTAAACTGCTTATGAAGCTCCTAGGTAGGGATTTCGTTTCTTAAAGAGAGCGGGGCATGTACAAAGAAGATGAAGACTTGTCTCTTCCTCCTCCTCATCCATGCAGCTCATGCAAATGACATTTGAATAGGCTGGTTACAATTCTGACAGTGTATGAAACCGTACAGAGTTTGCACTAATGTGCGATCTATTAAGGGCGATCAAACTGTTGCTCTAAGATAATAACGATTTCTTATCCTATTTTATTTCAAAGACTTCACACAGTGACGCGGATCCAAGAGGTCCATTTTTTAATGATTCTACCGCATGGATCCCTCTGTATTTGAAGGATGGCCTGGTTTATGTTGAGGCATCGGTTAATTGAGCCTTATTGCCATAAACCTGCACGCTGCAACTTCAAAAAACACTGCGAATGAAATTTGTCCGTTGGCATTTGACAGCCGTAAAGAGTGGTCAATAACAATTTATTAGGGGGTTGAGCATCTAACCACAAACTACACCCACGAAAAGTTACTGCCTTGGGCGCCAGTGAAAATAAATTACACGGTTTGGCTCAAAGGACTTTTTGAAGTAGATTCATCCAAATATACTGCCCAAAAGTTTTGAAGACGCTGTGATTGAGCTGAAAGGTATGAGAGAGCCGAAAGAAATACATTTCCTCAAGAAGATTTATCCACATAAGGCTCTTGCAATATTTATGCAAGCAAAATCGTCAAAACAGCACTACGAAGTATTGAGGCGTGCCGTTAAAGTCGAAGGACATTTTTTTTCACACCTTATGATAAATTGCTGAAGGCAAACAAAAGGTGCTTTCCTCACTACAAGAATTGTTAGATCACACTGCAACAAGATTATTAGAAAGAAACTAAGCAAAAGAGATAGGAGAATTGAAGGAGAGTCTTTGCACTAAATGGGGATGTGATGGTGCCTCAGGACAATCTTAGTACAATCAAAAATTTGACCATAAAGAAACTTCGGACGCTAATATGTTTATGTCATCTTTGGTGCCAATTCAAATGATTATGAGGGATAGTAAGGATACCATGGGAAAACGAAAAACCATTCTTTACAAGATATTGCAGAGCCATACAATTTTCTTTTGTAAAATAAACTGCAGACAAAAGTTCAAATAGGCAATTGTTAGTTCACAATCAACCACGGGCTCACGTTCACAATGCTAGACGGGAAGACAGCCAATCTGTAACAGAAACTCCTGCAGCTTCTTCCTGTTTAATATGTGGAACTAAAACTTCGGAAATAAATTTACCATTCAAAATATGGAGAACTAACAGTGAGAACCACCAAATAAGAGAGATGCTCGTGAAAAACTGGCCATCTTTGTTGGCGGCAACACATCCATAAGGTTTTTTGCCAAAACAACAGTGACTTCAGAAATAACAACTTCTATCGATGTCGTAAGGGCCCGCGTTTTTTATACACGTATGGGAAAAGGACTCTTTGTCAAATGGTAAAGTATTCACTAGCCTTTAAAGTGTAAGCGGTTCCACCTTTAAAAAGTTAACAGACATATTAAATGTGCCTAAATGTATCAGCCCTTGTCAAATAGTTGATGGCGTGAGCGGGAAGATGGCATATTATAAGACTTAAAGCTCCGTTTCAAATGTTTTTATTGAATCGTTTAAGTTACAAAAATTGCTTGAGCGGTTTCAACTCAGTAAATGGAGATCTTTTTTTGTCAGAGAAAATGACAACAAAAAATGCTCTTTTTTATCTTAAGGGCAAAGTGTATTCCGTAATTTCGCTTACTAAACTATCCGCATTTTAACAAAACTATAAGCGTGCTTAACGACCGAAGTGATTTACTTCGAGTTGATAAATAAAGATGCTAGGAAATTGATTGCCTAAAAGATTGCAAGCAATAAAGCAGCAACATTTAACTGGATTGCAGTTTTCGCTCAAAGGACAACACAAGTCAAAACCGAAGTCTAAATCATTTTCCATTTGCATTTTGTTTTTTGTGTTTCTTTGTATTTAGCACAACTATGGCAACACCCAAAAGTCCATTAAGACCCATTAACGATCTCCCTCCTCTATATTCGCAAATATGACATTCTATACAATTTATTGCGCGACAACATTTCTATCTCTCACCTGCGCCGGTCGCGGCAACTCCATCCTATCCTCAGCACACATTAGCAACACAAAAAAAAAAAAAAAAACAAAACAAGGAATATCATTCGCAAATCTCCGAAAAGAAGTAATATATACTGCTGGGGATATACAGCGGTGTAGTGGTGCGGTGGTGGTTTCCTCCTTTCGAATTTTTCTAAGGCCACAACACTCATAACCTGGTCAGAAGCGATCGGAAAATTTCGATAGTGAACCTAACCTAACAGCGAGAAAACAATAAAACACCACGAGCCATAAATCCGTTGCATACTTCATAAATTACCACTTCTGGAGCCCAGCGTGCACAGATGCAGTCAAATGATATTCACACCGATCAACCGATCGGCCGTAAGCCGGACCGTAAGTGTACTGTAAAGTGTGCCAGTCCATACCACACCATACCACACCGCTCAACGGTGATGCCACAAACAACTTCATAATTCAAAAATGTTTAACGTTAGCCGTTTCTGTCTGTCGTCATCGTCGTCGTGGTCGTTTTCGCCGTTTTCGTCGTCATCGCCAACAAATGTGACCTAAAGCAGTTCCATGAAGAAGACGAGATCTCTATATTGGTTTGGTAGAAAACTGACTTTACCGCCACCTGGCGATGTCATTCAATAGAGCGACACACTCACTCACAACAAGCTCATGATTGATCGCTTCGCAGAGGACTCTTTCGATAATCCTCGAACTCATGTGTTCATCAACAGACGATCCTCTTGCATGATCTATGCCACAACCAGAAATTGGCAGCCTTGTAACAATTAATTTGCATAATCTCCTCACGCATGTTGTACACCGGCTTGTCCAATGGCCATTTGTTCCATTCCAGCTGCACATGAGTGTTTGCTGCTTGCAAAGAAGCAAAGTCACCAGTCACGGTACTGATATGTAGCAGCAGCAAAGTCCGACCGAGAGATCCGGCGCGACGCGACGACCGCGACGGTTGCTCTAATAAATAGCAATACAAATGCCTTAACTCTATCACAATTTAGCGATGACTTCCTTTGGAAGAAAGCGCAGCACCCAGCCAACGTGGATCTGTGGTGTTGATTCTGGTTGGGTGCTGGGAAGGCCGGCCGCCTTCGGGGTAGTGCACGTTCCTGCGTGACTCTCTGTCTCGCACAGAACAGCAGAAGATAAAAGGTGGAACAAACGATCGCATTAGCACCATTTGACAGATGGTCGTCGTGCTCTGACATTGGACATAAATTGCCTTTTTCATGGCTCGCTTTTGGGTGATTCACTTGGTTGGGATTTTTTTTTTGTTAAAATTAGATGCATACATTTTCCGATGGCTATGATCGTTTGTCAATGGATAGATGGTGGTGTAGTGAAGTGATCGTGTGAAGTATGATGATGACTCGCGCAAAGTGAAAGACGTTCTTCGACTAGACTAAGTTAAGTACGTTCCTGGTTGGAGATCTATAGTGGACATAAAAGTATCTTCTTCGCGCAATGTTTAACAAAAGGTGAGGATCATGTTCATGACTCTGTGAAATCAGTTTGACGTGAAATTAATCAAAGCAAATGGGACTCGGGAAGAAGGTAATACATGCCTGTGGCCTGTGTGAACGTCTAAAAGTGCTGAGTAGAAAAGGCATTTCCTGTTGGCTAAAGGGAAGATGTGTGTAGAATTGTGCACTTTGAAAGGGACATACAGCAACGTGCTGATCTTCAGTCGATTCTCAATTATTGCATTATGTCTACATGGACGTATTAAATAATATTGGCAAAAGTTAAATGGAAGTAAAAAGCGATCTTCGAGACTTAGACTTAGAAATAGGTGCTATTATCCAGGCTGCCGCGGAACTGAAAAGTCACTGCTTTGCAAACAGGACGATCACCATCTACTCTGCCAGTCAAGTGGCCGTAAAGGCCATGCAGTCTGATGTGGTGAAATCAAGTGCTGTTAATCAATGCAGGTAGTCCTTAGACGAGATATCATCTCACAACACAGTGCTGGACACACTGATATCCCGGGAAACGAAAAAGGGAACAGGTTTGCAAGATCGGGGTCGAAGATGAACGCGCCACTGGCCGTCGAAGCAATCGAAGTATACCGCTTAGCTTTATTGCACGACAAATCGAAATCGAGTCCTTGAGCATGAGTATAACTAACCTACGCTGGACACAACTCGACGAATGCCGACATACCAAAGAGATAGGCGAGCGGTTAACAAAAAGAGATCAAAATTTAAGATATCCGAGTACTAACGGGAAGTTCCAAAATCCAAGGAAGCCTTCACGTCAAAGAACCCATCTCGAAAAAATTCGAGCACTACCGACTCAGTTGGTATTGTCATGTTCAAAGGAGGGATCCTACGAACCCCGTCAAAAAGGCAATGGCAATCAACGTTCCCTTATAATCGCGTACAAGAAGCAGACCTAAAAACTCCTGGATCACAAAAATGCAGAAACACCAGCATTTGATTGGCCTTAATGATGAAGTGAAATCGGGAGGCCTGTAGATATTTTTTGAGGTCGAACCGGCGAACTCTACTGGCGGATCAGTAGGACTGCAGTGAAGTGGGAGGGTTATGATCCCTATACACAGATCCCTAAGCACAGCGATACATAATGCTGCAGGGGCGCTGAAGAAATGAAATTGAATGTGTTCGTCACCTGCCCGGCCCCTCGGCGGATACTTCTACGATGACCTGGAGGGTGTAAGCAAAGTCGAGCTAAAACACCTTTTAAGATCTGTGTACAAATCAGGATGGTTCTAAGAGAGCGACACTTGGAGCCTCTAACAGCGGTTTCCTTTTGTATATTTTCAGGTGTTTGTTTTTTTGTTTTTGTTCGAGGAAGGTACTCGGGTGTCCGATAATCCAGGTTAGTATAACAGAGTAACTAACTTACTTAACGTGACGAGTTCCTGTATGAGACACGACAAATCGCTGCATCCAGTTACCAAGACCATACGCTCTGACAACCGCGATGACTTCACGATGACTTCCTACACGGTTTCCTTAAACATACGCAGCGAGGGCATTGGGGAGATATGGAGAGAGAGGGAAGATGCGCGTTGCACGTTGCATTTAAATGTGCAGGAAAAGTGGAGGGTGAAAGAGCATTCCACATTCCTGTTGTTCGGCTAAGGAAGAAACCTCTATATTTCACTGTACGTCCAAAAACAGGCTTGAGGGTGTACTGATGGACATTCCTGGTATAGAAGGTATTGCATTTAAAATGTTTTAAAAGAGGAATGCAGCAAACTAAGTAACTAAGACAATCAGACACATTCGTAATGTCCTGATCGCCAATTAGTTTTATCACACGTCTTTGAATTCGGTCAAGTAGCTCCAAATATCTTATTGGTGCACCGACCAGGTATGAAAGTTCTACTCGAGTTTTAAATTGCAGCCAAATCGGAAGGGGTGAATCCCTTTTTCTTGCATCGCTTAAGAAAACCTAGACACTTCCCTGCATTCTTGGCGACATTGAATATGTGGTCATTCCAACAAAAGTTCTCATTAACACACATACCGAGAATGGAAAGTCTTTCGGTTTTAGCTACACAAGTGCCATGCATGGATAATGGCAAAGTATTAGGGTTTCGCTATAAAGACGGAAAACAGCATTGCGTTTTGGAGTCTAAGCTGTCAAGATCAGAATTTAACATACGTTAACATAACTACCTCGAAGTTGCTGCTATCATTAGTGACATTTTGTCATAGGCATATATTAAGTCTTGCCTTGTCTTCATTCGCTTCAAGACTAACTAATTTCGCCGGATGAAACTTTGGAATTGTGGTTTAAAGCAATGCTAACGTACAGGACGCTGGTAACCGTGGCAGATTGTGGCAAGTGTCTCATGTCAGGGGTAAATAGGGGCTGCCCTCAAGGTGGTGTTCTATCGCTATGCTTACGGCTATCAATCTTCCACTCAAGCTTATGCGGATGATGACGCCGTTCTTTTTGGCGGTTCAAACCTAGGGGCTGCCTGCTCTCAGGCGCAGAGATCCCTGGATTTGATCGATGTTTGGTGCACTTGTAATAGGCTCTCAGAATCCTCTTAAAACCATGGTTGTTCTCTTTACGAGAAGGTGGCGGATTTAGTGATTGCCGAACATCTACGCTCCTTCTCATCTGTCTTCGAAAGACGACGGGAAAACTAAGTACATTATGTAAGGTATCTGGATGGTAGTACAATGGACATGTAGTTGTGTCTGAGCGTTCCATTGGATTAGTAGCAACCTCCGACAAAAAAAAATCCAATTTCGCCCGTTAAAGCCTCTATAGCGGCACGATGACTGATGATTTCAACATCGTCCCATATATCGTCGAACAAGAAATTGAACAAATCGCACAGTTGCGCATCTTCTTGCCGAAACCCGGTGAATGCCTGAAAGAAGTTTAGATTTTTGGCATAAAGAATTGATAACCAAAAACATCGGGCATGCTTTTTTCCACCCTTATAAGAGGTGTCGTATAAGGGTGGAAAAAAGCATGCCCGATGTTTTTGATGAGTAGAGTTTATGGTGCTCATAAACAGACATCGCAAAGATTAGGTAATATTCAGATTTAGTATCTTTAGCTAAAGAGACTCCTAGGTACAAAGAAGACCAAACTCTATATTACAAAATTTAAATACGCTGATTAGCCAGAGCACACGCCAACGCCAGAGCAACAGCCGTCGCCGTTCTATAGCCACACCTAGCCATTTTTCATTCTTAACCATTCCTTTCGTGACTTTATTCCGTCATCACTTTTACTTATCTATTATCCACTTAAGAGATAAGTATCCAACTTTACGAGCCGTTGTGACTACAATTTATACAATTTGCAGCAGCAGCAGCAGTAGAAAATAAAAGCAAATAATCCTCTTCTACTCGCGATCCTTGCATATTTTCCATAATTATCAGGTGTCTGCTCGGTGATCTTCATAACCAAGCTAATTATCCTTTTGTCACGACATTCCATGTTGCCAGCAAAGACGACAACGACGACAACGACGACGAAGACGCGACAACACAAAACTCGCAACAACGTCTCGTTTGAGGAGGAACGAAGCAGAATAACCAGACCATTATTGTCTAGCTGGATGCATGGATGTGTTGCATCTTTGTCCAAATGCGGGACAACGACACGACGACACACCACCACACTACTATCTATCCATCCCGATATGATCTGTGCTGTGGCTTTGTGCATGCAAGCCTTGCATGCATCCAGAAATATTGCTTGAACATGTGTGCTAATTTTCAGGGCAACCATCGCGACCACGTTTTCCGTTTTCACCTTCTTCACACGGAAAGTAAAAGGCATAATCTTTTTGCGAATCCTTTTGATGCAGCAGCAAAACTACAACACAGTATCTATTTTCTGACTCTAGGGTCCGGTACGATCCTGTGTTTATTTTAGCGCCGACATTTGTCTGTGCATTGTACGGCAGCAGCACGGTGCGGCACAGCACAGTGGCAGAGTGGTGCTAGACACTCCATAAAAAAAAATGTTTACATTCCGCAACCACTTGCACAGCACAGCACAGTACAAGACAGCAGTTCCACTGTCGTGTATCCTTGGCATGAAGTTTCGCTTTCCATCCCTATTTTGGGTGTGCACGACAATTGTGACAGAGTAACCTATGCGACGAGCGATATCGATGGTTCTAAAAGATTCTTTTGCCAACGTTTGCCGCGACTACTGTATTTGCAGAGAGAAGAACTGCAGAAGGCCACCATCATCATCATCGTCATCGTCATCGCAACTAGGCATCTATGCGAGTCGATGCGCGATGCCGCGCTGCTGATTAAGGAAACTCCAGACTAAAGGCGAAAACAAGAAAACAGAACAGAACTCTTGCATGCCACGGAACCTCAAAGCAAGGTGAAGGCTATTTATAGAAGCAGCGCGCCTTAACTAGAACCAACCGACCCGCATGGATTGCTGCAATCGAGAGTGACAGAGGAGAGTTTAGCTGTTGCTGCTGCTTCGTCGCGAGCGTGTAGATGAGGTTCAGGTTCATTGGTGATACGAGCAAGGAACACAAACGATGATGAAGATGGCGTCGTTGTTGTAGTTGTCGTATAGTCACAGTCAGAGTCAGAATCATCGTCATCGTCATCGTCGTCTTCGTAGTCATCATCGCGATCGGTGGGAGTTTGACAGTATTTTTTTTTTTTTTTTTATAAATGCGATCCTTTCTCGCGTGACACAACCCAGAGAACAGCGAATATTTGGTTTGGTTTCTTTTTGAGGTGCAGCACCGCGCCAGATAGTGTCGCGCCATCAGTTCACATCACCTCGTCTTGCGCCTTTCTATTTTTGTCTGCCAACCGAACATAAGAATCGCGAGAGGTGATGCTGATGAGGCGTCACAGAAAAATTACACCGGCTATTAATTTAGACCGTAATGACAGTTTTTGGCATGTTCTGTTTGGCCGCTCGCAATATATTGTATCTTAAGGCAGGTCGGGCATTTGAAGATGCAAAATGGAAGTGGAACTCCTCAGGAAATGAGTGGATGACGCGCTTTGAAGGTGTTCTTCGAGTTAATGAGCAGCGACGAATATCAATGGCAGGGAAGATTTATGGGACGATAGACAGTTTTATGGTCTGGCTAAACGTGAAACAAGCTTTCAACGGATAAGAAGGACTTTAAGGGCAACCGTGAACATTCAAATGGTGTGGAAAATTTCTGCTTTTAAATGCTTCTGTGATCTTGTGTTTTTTTTTTCTTTAATGAAAGAAGAGGAGGTAACAATAGATCCAAGATTGCTGCGCTAATAACGCAGTTTTTTGGGTTGCTGACTGAATCATGTAAAGTTCGTCAATCGCTGGTTAGACCTTGA
Source organism: Ferdinandea cuprea (assembly GCA_963576555.1). NCBI lineage: Eukaryota > Metazoa > Arthropoda > Insecta > Diptera > Syrphidae > Ferdinandea > Ferdinandea cuprea. The sequence goes on from OY754958.1 coordinate 67,567,892, forward strand.
AAAGCTCGAAAGATAGTTGTGTTACTCTTGGGAAGTAGGCTGTAAGGCCGTAAAACAAAAGCTTGGAGCACAGATGATGGGTGCTGTCCTAAGACAAGGAAGGATAGGAGCTTTTAGTGGGCCAAGTTTTCCTAACTCGTCATCATTTATCTAGACACCCGACAACCCGATATTTGCAGCGAAAGTACTTCAGAATCGAAACGTCGGAAGACATTTTCCCAGTCGATGAAATTGCCTCGGAGATAGCGAGACCCATATAGTGTGCAAATAGAACTGAACCGGGAATGAGGCGGATCCATCTCTGGTCTCTAGCATGGTCTCGGTCTCGCCACTGAAAAATCTACACTCATTGCCGCTCCGCTTAGGAAAAGAACTCCCACTATCGTAAATTTTAAGTTTGCTTCGAAATGATAACTACCAAAAAGCCGGAGAATAATACTACAAACACTTTCTAACCCACAAAGGTTTATATAGGAATGGACATTCGACAAGCAGAATAGTGGTCAACGTGGAGATTATTCCGGCAAACAAACGAAAGCTTTCGCGGTAGTAACCCCTATAGACCCCTGCAATAAAATAGGAAGATTGGAATGAAAACGACAACCGAGGAGGCGAGGGAGCTTTGGAAGCAGTATTGGCTTGGAGGTATTGAGCTCAAGGAAAATATGGACCGCGGAAATACTCTGCACGCTGAAGCCAACTACGAAGCATGGGTATTTCAACGACTTTCTCCAAAAGATGAGCAAAATCCAGCATACCGGAACCACTAATCTTAAAACTAACAAGGCATATCTGCTTTAAAAATAGGGGCCCCACAAACCACAAACATGTTAGTGGACAGTTCGTCATATTAGACGGAAGGAAAATTGAAAAGTATCCAGAGAACAAAGCTTAGGTTAGTCTTCTGAACAAGCTAAGGCTACCAACAAATACCTGTCGACCGCCTAAGACGAGTTGATAGCAGAAACTTCGAGGTGGTTATGTAAGGAGTTCATCTACCTCGGGGTAACCATTAGCTCTACGAATGGCAACTTAGTAGAGATTCGTCAAAGAATTACCATGGGAAACTGTTGGTATTTAGGTTGGATTCTAAACTTCTGACTTGAAAGACAAAATTTCTGTTATATAGAACCCTTTTACTGCCAGTTCTGCTATTAAGATTTAACGTCGGATATTTGGTCTTTCGAGCGAGGAGGGTGAATGGAGGAGAAGATTCAACCGCGAACTTTATGAATAAAAATAAATAAATATTAGGTGTAAACGGACCATACAGGACCCAAAGCCTAGCTTCTAAACTCACTGTGTGTGCGACGATATATTTTTTGACACCAAGGGAAGGGACCTACGGCAATACATTTTTGAGAAGCTTCTCAAGACAGTTCTTATTCTTGGATGTTTGTCAGACGTTTGCAAGAGGTGGGGCAGCGAATAAAAACTTTCTGGTGGTACCGGTCGGGATTTGAACCAGCGACCTCTCGCTTAGTGGTCCAACGCACTTAACCACGAAGCCACTGCACCCACAGCAAGATGTCAATGTAGACCAAAAAGCCAAGACACGTCGACTAAATTAATCCGAGCGAATAGACAAAAGTGTTCCAAGCAAGAGGATCTGCGAATCTAGGTTCGAGACGAAAGGGAAGACCGAAGCTACGCTTCAAGCGGACCGAGCTGATACCAGAGTGCTTGGTCTGGAAAATTGAAAGCAGCGTGCCCGGTATCGCAGATCATGGAAGGCTGCTTGTCTCAAAGAGGAAGCCCGTTACGGAGTATTAAAGTGTCTTTAAAAAGTTCGATATACAAATTTTGAAAAATCAAAAGCCTAAGATTGCAAAAATTTAAAATCTTCTTTAAGTGCATATTCGTCATTCCAACATTATCGCACACAAAGTGTGGCTGGAAAAAAAAACCCACCACTAACTAAAAGCAGATAAAGTAGTTTGCTCCATTCCCACACCGTGTACCGTGTAATATCGCAATAATAACCATGATTCCTCATTTAAATCATAATGCACCGTGAACATCATATTTGGAGAGCGAAAAGACTCCACCGTCGTCACATTTTGCTCTCCTCGTTTATCTACTACTGCTATGCCAAAGCCGACGACCGACCGACTGTGTGTTATTCACAAAGGGATGGAATCAAAAAAAAAAGGATGAAAAAAAATATAGAGAATCAACTGCAACCAACTATGCTCAAACATCCATTAAAATTATGCAACTTGCGAGATGAGTACTCTCAGGCGAAATGCAACACTCTTCAAGCCGAGCCTTATGGCTTCTGATTCTGTCATCCAAATGCACGAAGGGAAATTTTTTTTTTTTTTGTTGTGGCTGGGTGTTGCCTTCAGTGATAGTTGGCACATCTACAGGAGATATGACGAAGGCAACGGCAGCTGAGTTGATTGTCCTGTGTTTGGAGTGGAAGTGGGTGGGTAAATATTTTTTTATCTGTCTGGCTAGGATTTTTTTTTTACTTTTTTCATGCAAGGAGGCCGTCAAAACATCCACTTGGGAATAATTAATGATCTAATTTTTATTAATGAATCTAAAAGTTGAGTAGTTGGTAGAAGAAAGAAAAGTGTGGATACAAACATATTTGGGACAATTATGTAATATTAAAGTCAGTTGAAGAACATAGTTTTGTGTGAATTTAATTTGATTTTGTGTAACTCGGGGGCTGACTGATATTACAGTCAGTTTGATAGGGATTATAACCCCTTTCTCCTAACTTAATTATTGCTGCGAATGGCTGGAAAGACTCTTAACGAACTCCTAGCGCCAGGTATGAGTTGCAAGATGTACACCGAATGAACCGAAGTAATAAAAACAACAATTATAAATATGTATCTACAGGGTGGTTTTTCTTTTAGAGGTATAGAACTTCGAATTGAAATAGAACACAAGGAAATCGTTTTAATGTCCAAAAATTTGGCTTTATTGGAAGCATAATTTTATGCCATTAATGTTTAAATGATTTCGGGTATGTGCCTGGTTCGAATAAAGACAAGTCTAGAGGTCCAATTTGCAACCACTTTTTCAAGCACTTAGGGCTGTATGTCGGCAATAACGTCACAATTGTTGGCTTCCAAGTCCCCTAACGTTTCTGGTTTGTTGGCGTAGGCGAGCGACTTCACATGTCCCCAAAGAAAATAATCCAATGGTGTCAAATCACACGGTCTTGGTGGCCGATTGAATGTTTCCTTCAATAAATCGATTGTGACGTGCGCTGTGTGGCATGTAGCGCCGTCTTGTTGTAACCACATCTCATCCGCATTCATGCCATCCAATTCGAGAACAAAATAGTCGGCTATCATGGCTCTATACCGGTCTCCATTAACGGTAACTGACTCTCCAGCATCATTTCGGAAGAAGTATGGCCCAATGACTCCACCAGACCATAGGTGTGCTCCATGTAAACAGTCAGTTTTTGTGGATGTAATGGCGTTTCAAGGGTCTCATGTGGATTCTCTACACTCCAAATGCGGCAATTTTGCTTGTTGACGTTGCGGTAAACTTCCCGAACTGAACGTTTATTTTCGAAATAAATTTGAACGTTTGGCTAGCGTCGTTCATTTGTCAACCTGTTCATGAGGAAATGGCAAACCAAACTGCACATAAATAGCATAAGAGTTGCCAGATTTGACCACAAAATGTCAGTTTTATCTCTATTCGAAAAACCAACCTCTAAAAAAACACCCTTTACTATGAAGCTCCGCAATAAGAGAAGTATCTTCAAACGAGCAGGTGATAGATCATAAAAGCTGACAAGCCGGAGACTAAGGGCTTGAACCAAGAGTCCGTTCAACTCCTACGAAAGTGAGAATTCAAAGCATTTTATGGCACAAATGTAGTAGTCCTTAAAGTACATGCGAAAGACACCTTCTTGCCCTCATGCAAAGTCTCCTCGCTGAGAAACTCTGCCTGAGGGACCTTCTCAGGCCCCAATTATCGCTGCCAGCACAGCAACTAAAAAGTCTATCAGCCTTATCGCTTAGCGAGGTAGAAATAGAGCTTCCTATGGAGCTGGTGAAGAGTTTTCTGAATGGGAGGACAACAACGCCACAGTGAGAGGCGTATGTACCAGTAGGCGATGATGTAAGGTAAACCGAGAACTCGAGTCTTAACAAAAATAATATTAAGGCTTTCTTTAACATTATTATTCAACACCAATAGCTGTTCCTTTAGGTAAGGTCGCGATGAGAGTCCATAGCGGAAGATCGCCGCATGCCCAGTGTCAAGAGCAAGACCGTACATACTAGGTAACAGTATAGAACCATCAAACTACAGCTTATTTCTCTCTCAGTCTTAGATATACTCATTAGCTGTCTTAAATACAACTATACATTGCTTCTTCTTGGGAAAAGGTTTTTTTTTTTTATTTCCCTTGCCCACTTGGCTGACACTGCGACCGGAAAGGTCTATTGTATCTAAAAGGGATATTACCCCATAAGACCTGTGATTTCCCTAATGAAAGTAACCACGTCCTTAGTTGCAGAGTTCATCAGCTCTGCTGTTGAAAGAACCTCTTTATGGAAGATTCTTCGTCTTAACCAAAGCACATAGAATGTGTTCAGAGGTTTCATCGTCCTCTAGACAGAATCTACGAATCTGATACCTCACGTTGCAATGACCTGTGAGGAAGCCAACCAGCTTCCTAATATTCTCCTTACTCAAGAGAAGGATTTCTTTGTAGGAGTAAGGCCTAATTAACCTTTCAGATTGTCTCAAACCCGGAACACTTTCCCAGTGTTCCCAAACGTTAACTAGCCTTAAAGCAGTAGCCCAGTTGACACTGCAATAGGGTTCTGGTCGTAGGAGGACAGATTCCGATCCTGCTCTAGCTAGCTCGACTGCAAGCTCGTTGCCTGCAATACCTTGGTGGTCCCGTACCCATCCAAGTTTGTCTTTATTTAACTTCGCTAGATTTTGTAAAACACTATATTAGCTTTTTACTGACCTGGACACTAAAGTATGGGATGCCAATGCCTGTAGTGTTGCTTGACTATCCGAGAAGTGTATTCTGCCACTTTTAATACCTTTTCAGGAGATTAAATTAGCACGGGTCTCGATGGCATGGATTTCAGCCTGAATTGGGAAAAGGTTAAAGTGGTCTTTATATTTAAGTGCGGTAAAATATCAAACTCTATCACCCTCATTTTTCTTAAAAAAAATTGTAGAGACTTATTGACGCGTATATTCGGTGAAACCTGAAAAATTCCAACATGCCTATCGAAAGTACAATCGAGAAATAGTTCCCAACTACGTCTGCAGAATAATTATAAGGTGTGCGTAGCTATATTTTTGATACGAATCTAAGAGATGTACAATTTAATTGAAAAAGAACTGCAAATTTGAGAAGCTTCCCATGACAATTTTTACTCTTGGAAGTTTGACTAGACTTTCGCAAGAGGTTGGGCAGCAAATAAAAGCTTTATGCGGTACAAGGGTGGATTTGAAACTGGATCTCCTCGCCTGGAGACTGGAACCACTGCCTTTGCGCATGGACAAAAAACTCAATAGAAGTTGAACTATCCTCGCGGATCGTAGAAGTTGTATGACCAGGGAGTAAGTGTGCAGAGGAGCACCGCAAGGAGGAGCCCACTGATTTGAACTTTAGTAGTGATCAAGATCATCTCCATCAGCATGCATTTCATCCCAGGGCCGTAAGATCCACACCGACTGCTGCCCCGCGCACAACACTACACTATATTCAAACTTCTATCTTTGGCAAACTTGTGGCATTTAAAGCAGCTTAAAGGCTCAGAGATTTTGATAGGTCCGTGGACTTGCAAATTCTCCAAGATAATAATATCCCAAATGATACAAGTTCTAATCCTAAACAGTTCCACTATAGAGGTTTACTCAAGATCGCACGGGGAGGCTTGCCAGATGTGGCGATTTATCTCCAAACAGGCAATTTTAAATTTCAGTTGGCGACACGAAAATTGGTTTGGCGACGCACCCCAAAGAAGACGATATTTTCAGATTTTGGCGATTTTAATTTTTTTAAACGAAATCCTCATATGTTTGTAATTCTGAACACAACCCAAAAACTTATTTAGAAATTACGAGCTGCCGGATTTTACTTGATTTGTTTTTTTTAATTTGGAGTAAAAACTTTGAAATTTGGCGATTTTTAGCGATTTATATTTTACGTTTGGCCATTCCGGTTTTTTTAAACCTGACAACCCTGGGCACGAGAAGGTTCATTTTGTTTTAAACTGCCCCTAGCTCAATGTCACCCTTCGGGTCTAGGGCCCCGAAAGTTGTGGCTCTCCGCGGAGCAAAATGTAGACTCTCTATAGAACCAGTCCACTACCATGCAAATGATCAAATTTAATCTATACACGACTGCAATTAAAGCACCTTACGGTAAGTGAAATATGGACTAAGGTTGATGATGTAAAATGAAAATATGAAATACACGCCATTAGAAGGAAGGGGAAGTACCAGCTTCGTGCTGAGAGCAATCACTGTCCGTTTCCTGTTAGGCAGGCATTCTGTCAGATTGGGAGGACCGACTAACGACATCTGCAAGGACTTCAAGGAAGATGAAAAAAGAACAAAATTCTTTTGCAAACTGCTCAACATTTACTATATGGAGCCATCATAAGTAATGATCAATCTTCCCTGCAATGAGCACCTAATGTTTGGGTAGATGTTTTAGAAGGGAATGGGTATCTTACTAGCCAAAAAAGACAGAGTATCTGTACTGCCCATTCTCTGACCCAAGTCAACATATTCCGGACATTCATTTGAATGGGGTGGTGGTTCCCAAGTGTAAAAAGTTTAAATATCTGCGATCAATGATCAACACCGAAGCAACAGTTGATGCCGACATCAAACATTGAGCTTGATCGAATTAGAAGTTCCAGAATCCGAGGAAGGCTTCACGTCAAGAAACCCATCTCGAAAAAATTGGAGCACGACCGACTCAGTTGGTATTGTCATGTTCAAAGGAGGGATCCTACGAACCCCGTCAATAAGGCAATGGCAATCAACGTCCCCTTACAATCGCGTAAGAGAGGTAGGCCTAAAAACTCCTGGATCACACAAATGCAGAAACACCAGCATTTGATTGGCCTCAATGATGAAGTGATCCAAAATCGGGATGCCTGCAGATATCTTTTGAGGTCGAGTCGGCGAACCCCACAGGCGGACCATTAGGACTGCAGTGAAGTGGGAGGGTTATGATCCCTGTAATCCTGATCATTAAATGGAGAGAAGAAGTACGAAATTTGTAGATGGATACTTTTTCGTTGACTTGAGTGATCTGAGCAAATGTATCACTTTGTCAAAAAGGTTCATAAGGACTAATTCGACCTTGGTTTGAGGTTTGATTGCATCAGTCACCTCACTTTTCCCTTCAGTTTTTAGGAGTGGTCTGAAATTGACTGCATCAATCATATGAGTTCAATCCGCTCCCAGACAAGAAGCAAATCCGTGGACATCCTAAGCACTTTATACTCGATTATTATAGACACCTCACTCTGATAATCTAAGGCTTATAGTACGCCCATTGAAACTTCCTGCTGCACAAGGTTTCGAAATTCTATGTAGAAGTTACGCGAGAACACAGAACACAGTTAGTTGTATAACCCAATTCCATTCTAACACAATGCTGTCCAAATGGATGACACGAAAAAGAGAGAAAAATAATAAACAAAAACCAAACCGAACCGACAGCCTTATCTCTTCATGACCAATTACGGTCATCTAATTTAGTCGTTAATCAGTGAATGAAAACAAAAAAAAAAGCGATCACGATTTACCGGTATAATACTGTGCCTTTATCCAAGCAGAATATCTAAATCCAATTATGACGCTTTAATTGCTCGTAAACATTATGAATTAATCCCCTCAATTACCGGAAAACATCGTTAAATGTCATCTCAATGTGCCAGGAGTAGAGAGCTAGTTTGACTTAAATACTCATTGGAGCGGCTAGATCAGCATGACGGCGGCGCGTCGCGGCGGTAGCTGGTCTAGCTATGGCTCGAAATAAATTGCAAGAAACCCGTCACGATGATCAAAATCAAAGATATCTGAGAAAGAGGTGAAAATCAGATTGATTTTCTCAGTTCACTGCAGTTGCAAGCGCCCAAACACGTGGGCGAACCGGATAAAGAAACATCATTTCACACACAGATGCCAGCCAAGATGCAACTTGAGGAAAAATGATATGTACCGCAGAAACCATCTCCGCTTTGTCGTTGTCGTCGTCGTCGTCGTCGTCATCATCATCGTCTTCAAGCCAAGACTATAAGGACGATGGCTGACGACTACGACTACTACTACTACGATGATGATGGTAATTTCCCGAAATGAATAAAATATGTATGCGCGCATGCGCGAACGAACGCATGCTTCTTCTTTGGTGTGCTTTGGTGGCGCGTAGCATAAGGTTCGATGCCTGATTAATGAAATGCATACGAAATGAGGTTTTCTGCGTAAACGTGGGCTTGAGCTGGGTTTCATTTCGAAGTGCAGCAAAACGACGAACAAGAGGTGTGATGCATAATGCATCGCTTATTCGCATCTTTTTCTTTTATGTGAGTATCTGCATCTTGATCTGGTCCCATCTGAGCGGCGCATATCTTGTGTGTTTGAATCTTGTATCTTGGATACAATTTTTTTTGCCCGACTGACATGGCAGCATCGCCAGTAAAATTACCTCTCCACGGATTTGATGGGATTCATACTCTTTGAGTGGTGTCTTGACTTGAGACAGGACTTTGTTGTCAGTAAATGGATATCGGTAGTGGCATGGTTTGATGTACATACAAACTTGTTGTTTGTTGAATTTAAGGCATGGTCTTCGAATTTGACCCTGTGCTTTGCGTCGTCAGTAGGTTTGAATTAGTTGTCCTCATTTGTCCTCTGCTTTTCCATTTCCTACTCAATACTAAAAAAATATTGCTCAGAATTAATGCTTTTATTATCAGCCCAAACCGCTTATTCGTACAGCTATGCAACATGAGGAATGTGCACTAAGTAGGAACTTCTGGTTTTGTCTTTGGCCATTCTTTGGGTATTTAAATTTACGGGCAGTACTTTTTAGCTTCTAGGACATAGGTACGGAGCTAAAAAGTCCTAAGCGTGTTCTTATGATATGTAAGGAGGATGCGTGAGGATGAACCCCCTAACATTTTGCGATGGACGTTCACAGCGATTGTGAGACCAATGATTGAAATCGGTGAAGCAGCATGGGCAAAACGAACAAGTCTGGTCAAAAAAATAAGGTGTAAGGACTGGAGAGCCTGTACAATGCGTGCACCCTCAATTGCAACAATAGAGATGCTGCTGGAATTGACTCCTCTGCACCTCATGGTATCAGAGATGGCTGACACTAAACTATCTTAAGGATGCCAAAAAAAGGAATCAGAAAGGAGAAATGCATCAAATGCATAAGGATCCTTGAACTTTTAAAAGAATGGGGCGATGAATCCACAATTTATGGACTCAGCAACGACAACCTAAAGTTGTATACAGGTGGTTCGAGAACTGAGGACGGAATTGGAGCCAAGAACGAGATACTACGAATCCATGGGCAAACATTCAAGCATCTTTTAGGCGGAAATATGTCCCATATGTTCTCCTTTCGAGTTAATCTCAAGAAGCATTACAGAAACTGTATCATAGCAATAATGTCAGATAATTAAGCAGCCATTTAGGGGAACTGGACTCCTTTTGTCATTAAATCCAAACTTCTGGAAAAAGAGTATCCGTCTGCTGAGTATACCAGGGTATGTTGGTATTATTGGAAGCAAGACGGCTCTCTCTCTGTCCTGTATGGTCTACTAACCTTTCTTCGGGTTAGGGGACCATACCCTACGTGAAGAAGTCATTAAGTCGGAAAAGGAAAGAAGGGCCAGAACCTTATAGAACCTTCAAGTTTGGGACAAGCCGAGCAATTTTTAGGAGACTATAATCTTAAAAGTTTTAAGGCATGCATCAGTCTTACCAAAAATGACCTACTTATCATAAGTGGTTTCCTAACAGGGCATTGTTACAACTAAGGTGTTCCTAAGTTTTTTGAGTTCCTGTAAGATTATTGGATAAACAAGATTGGAATTTGGTTCATCCTCTGTGATGAGCGTCTAGGCATTTATTCATAAGTTTTACATGAAGTGGTAGGATATTTAGGATAACTTGAAGTACAAAAGTTGGTGTAGTTTTCATCGCAGCAGTTGCACAAACACATGCTAATCTCTGTATTTTATTTAGTTCAGACTGTGGAGTCCTCTGTGTAGCTTTATACCAAACGGCGGCCGTGATAATGGGTCTAATTATTGGTCTCTTGGTGAATGCAACACTGGTGCTCTTCTTGGGATTGACCCTGTGGTCAAACTTTGTGCACCACTCAGCGACTAGGCCTAGAGCGCTCTGGATGCGATTCGAGATTGTGTCTTCGAAGATAGCTATGTCATCTGCGTATCCTTGTACCTACATAAAAACTGTCGTTACTGAGAATAATCAGTAGTTAGTTTAGTTTTTTAGGGGACACAGTTTGTTGTCTAGTGTTATCTACTCCCATGCTTTAAATACTTTTGTATATCTGGGAGAATTCTGTGTGGACCTTAAGCCTACCTTTTTACAACCATTATCAACCCATAGATACCACGGGTAAAAATTATAATGCCGCCATCACGTACAAAATTTAAAAGTTTAAAGAGTTTTTTTTAAATTCCTTGATAAAAATGGTGACTGATTTTCTTACATTTGCCGAAAACTTCCCCAGCTAACAATAAACAAAAATTGAAGTAGAGTTCTTAGGATATCACATGAAATATTTGACGACAAAGCTTGAATCAAGTGCTTGGACATCTTTCGTCTCCGTGATACAAAACTTTGCTGGAAATCGAAAATCAGACAATTAATTATATACGACTAGAAGATCTTCTTTTACAATTAGAAAACATGGGATGTAACATAATTTCGACTCTTATAGTCTCCCGAAAATCTAGGACATCTGAGCGCGAGGCAATTGACCATCAGCTCCATATGTCCCATCTACAAGAAAGGCGATCCTATGTCTTGCAAGAACTATCGCGCCATATTCCTGCTTAATGTCACATATAAGATCCTATCCAACAAACTGTGTGAAGGTCTCAAACGTTTCTGCAACACACTAATTGGCACGTACCAGCGTGGCTTCCGGCCCGGTAGATCAACTGAAGACCAAATTTTCACACTAAGGCAAATCTTGGAAAAGACCAACGAGTTTCAAGTAGAGACACATCATCTCTTCATCGACTTTTAAGCCGCATATGACAGCATTCATCGTCTGGAGCTTTTTGTGGCGATGGCCGAATTCAGGATCCCGTCAAAACTGATCCAGATGTGTCGCATGACACTAGATAACACGCGATGCAATGTGAAGTTTGGCAGCAGCTCATCTGAACTCTTTCAAACATGCACCGGATTTCGGCAAGGAGATGCGCTGTCGTGTGATTTCTTCAATCTTGTTCTTGAGCAGATAGTGCGCAGGGCAGGTGTCAACACGGAGGGCACTATCTTCAACAGATCAGTCCAACTGCTGGGGTATGCGGACGATATAGATATCATCGGTCGATCCCAGCGTGACGTGATAGAGGCTTTCACTGCTATTGAAGAACAGGTGAAACTATTTAGTTGGCCTTGAAGGGAATGCGGACAAGACTAAATATATGCTATCAACAAACAAACAATCATCCGTCCACCGACTAGGACAAAATGTCACTGTTGATAGCAGCAATTTCGAGGCAGTTAAGGAGTTCATCTACATCGGGGTAAACATCAACTCCACAAATGACATCTTAGTGGAGATCCGTCGAAGAATTACCCTGGGAAACCGCTGCTACTTTGGTTTGGCGAAACAAATGGGTTCAAAACTCCTAACTCGAAGGACAAAGTGCATGCTCTACAGAACCCTTATCCTGCCAGTTCTACTATACGGCGCCGAGTGCTGGACGATAAGCAGGAAAGGAGGGATAATACTGGATATTTGGTCCTGTGTGCGAGGACGACGAATGGAGGAGAAGATACAACCGCGAACTCTATGAGCTGTACCAAGATGTGGATGTAGTCCGAAAAGCTAAAACTCGTCGACTACATTGGCTCGGCCACATCGAGCGAATGGACAACAACGCTCCAGCCAAGAGGATCTTCGAATCCCAGCCCCCAGGTTCGAGACGACAAGGAAGACCGAACCTCCGTTTTAAAGACCAAGCCATCGCGGATGCCAGAGCGCTTGGTCTGGACAACTGGAAGCAGCGTGCTCAGGATCGCAGAGGGTGGAAGGCTGCCGTATCTCAGGCAGGGACTCTTCACGGATCGGGAGCCTGTTAAGTAAGTAAGTAAGTAAGTGCTATCATGTGACTTCTTCAATCTTGTTCTTGAGCAGATATTGCACAGGGCAGGTGTCCACACAGAAAGCACTAACTTCAACGGATCCGTTCAGTTACTGGGATAAGCGGATTAGCGGACGCTCCCAACGTGTTATGGTAGAGGCTTTCACGGCTTTTGAACAACAGGCGAAGTTAGTTGGTCATAAGGTAAATGAAAACAAGAATAAACCTATTCTATCAAAAAACAAACCATCATCTTTTTCAGATTTATTTCTGAATTATTCAGCAAATCCGCACGTATTTTTAAGTATCGCGGCACATTAGGTCGATGTAAGCTTTGTCTATATCCCTTGATTTGGTGCGCATTCGAAAGTCCCCAATCCCACTATGGCTTCTTCTTTTCTAATGAATCCATAAAAGTTGGAATAAAACTGCTTTTCTTTTTGAAAGGTGACTAACATCGCGGGACATTTACATACATTTGAAACGCGCATTAAATGGCGGCGCACCAAAAATAAAATTCAACCATTTCTTTAGAATCGTCGTCGCCGTATGATAATCCCTGCAAACGAACCCCGTAATTAAGCTCACTCACCCCACTGCTGCCTCTCTAGCGTAGGTTGGGATTTTTTGAAAATCGTTGTTTTAATTCCTTTCAGCTGTCACTGTCAGCAGAAGAAGAACACCTACCAACCCAACTACCGTCGCACCACCCATACAAGTGCGGGTTATCCCTTTTGGTTTCGGCTGTTACTGCTGCTGCTGCATGCATTTTGCGGTTGAACGAACGACTGGCCCCACGTAACTTGATGTGACACTTTGCCACAGAAAAAATTCCATTTTGGGTGGACGTTGTCGAGGCGCAATCAACCGCAGTAATTAGAGATTTTCAAATTGAATTCTTATCGTTGTGCTTAATCGACGACCTTTCTCTTAAGCTATTCGCCGCTGCGCTGCTGTTGTTGTTGCGCTAAGTGCCTCCATCCACTGAGCAGCAGCACATGAGGATTTCCAATTTCAATTCTTAGTTTCTTCAACTTCAATTTGCATAAAACATAATTTTCATATTAACCTAACCTCGATGGAGAAGAATGGCAAGCAGCACCAGGAGCCAGTTGGGTGGCAAAGCAAGTAAGACAAGCAAGGCGCGAGGTTTGAAGTTGAAATGAGTTCTGCAGTTGCACTTTGTTGTTGATGGTATTGTATCGCAGTTAAGATTGTAAAGATCGTATAGATACGACGATTGTGGGAATATTGAAAATGGAGTTTCTCTGGGCTTTGCGAATTGCATTTTGCAAATGCAAAGCCAGAGGGCACAAGTGAACTATTCAAAGATTAATTCAATCTGCTGGCAGCGGTATAGGCACAGATTGAGGAATTGGATGTTTGTTCAGCGACTGACCAATGTTGTTGGGTGGAGCAAGGTTTGAGTCATCCTTGAGACGTTTGAATAAATCAGTGTGGGTGGTCAGTCTATGTCGAGAGGTAGCACATGTTCGGCGGCTACTGAGTGTTAATTTACAGGAAGCCCATAGGAAACTACATGAAATCGAACTTGTGAGACCTTGAGTTGTATGCAAAAGGAAGTCAATAAATGTGATCTGCAACCAAGGCTCGGCCTCACTTTTCTTTTTGAATCCCAAGTCGAGTTAATCGATCTATTAAAACTGAATGTTTGTCTCATGCCACTCAATGACTTTTAAACCAGGTCTATGCCTCTGTTATTCAAAACCAATACTAGGAAGTTGAACGTTAATCATGAGACATTTTAAGATAGATCCAACGCTGTGAATTATAAGCAAATGTCCACTCAATAGAAGGAAGGCTCATAGATCGAGCTTTGAACAACGTGGAGTTAGTGAACATGGAATTACGAATTGGCTGACAAGTAGAGAAATTAAGGCCAAGTTCTTCATCAACTTTGACACTAAACCATTATTTAGAGAAACCAACTCAGGTCATTTTTACCTCTCCCCATCACCCCCTCCACATCTAACTTTTAACTTCGCTTTTAATAGCTATAGTCATTTTTATGATTTATTGGGACACACAGAAGCAGGTTTCATACCAAATTTCAATTGTTGTTTAACGTGAGCAGTTCCTGGGTTACAGGTCCCCAAAATTAACAAAAATAGCACTTCCAATCATCATAGGATTCGCGGAGTAAACCCACAGAAAAATCTAAAATTTGTTATTTTCCATACTGGGAGCCTGGTAGCCATCTTAAATCAGCCCCCAAAAGACGTACAATTGTAATTTTTTACATGAGGTTTGGCTTTTAAGGACAAACAGGGCGTTCTCGTTTAGATCTCATTACTCTTTCTGGCTCACTCGTAAGGCTAGAGCGATTTTTGTATTTGAGAACTTGGCTATTCTTTTAGATTTACGTTTTTGTGATAAACTGTTCTATTTGACAAAGCTCGGTTAGAATGTCCGTAACCAGGGAAACCCTTCTGCGGGTGCTGGTAATTAATAACATCCTATAAAAGATTTAGTCAATAGGTACAAGTGCCAGTGCATATGCAGATAACGTGGTCATTATCGTGCAGGAAAAATACTTAAATACTTTAAGCGAGATTATGGCTGACGACTATCAGCACCTGGGCAAAAAGCTGTGGTCACAATGCAAACCCTTCCAAAAAGGAACTGGTTCTTTTTACCAGGAAATAGAAGATACCGCAATTTAAACTCCCGGAATTTAACGTAGTTCCTTTCGGACAGTGCAGAGTATTTGGGCCTAATTCTGGACAAGAAACTAAACTGGTGTCCTTATGTAGCAGAAAGAATTAAAAACGCGTACAATGCCAAAGAACGGTGGTAAAAACTTGAGGTTTAAGACCTGCTATATACGGTCGTGGTAAGGCCCACACTTATACACGGCGCACTAGTCTAGTGGAAAGCAAAAGAAAATAAAAACCAATATACGGTTAATTGTAAATTAGCAGCGGTTCAAAGAACGGCTTGTATAGCCGTTACCGGTGCGTTCCGTACCACGCCAATGGCAGCACTACACACCTTTCTGCATACAACACCGCTTGATTTACAGATCAAAAACTTGCCGGTAACAGTGCGATACGACTCACTAATTTGGGTATGTTCAAGAGTAGTAGTTTCGGACATGGCACGGTCCTAGCCGAGCTACTGCCAGGCAATCCAATTATAACGGATGAAGTCCCCTCTTTGTCGACTTCGGCATTCCGTCGCAAAGAAGATCGAACGAGGTTCTGGTATCTTCTCAGAAGGTCTATAAGACTACCGGGCGCAAGTAGTATCTTCCCATCAGAGGTTCTGGCTGTCCTCAGGGCCCCGGAAGGGAGTGCGCCATCTACATCGATAGCCAGGCCGCACTCAAGGCAATGGAATGAACTAACAATAATTCTGATACAGTTAGGAGCTCTCGCACAATGCTTAAAGTGAGTGATACTGTGCTGGGTGACAGAACACTGCAGTTTTAAGGGGAATGAACAGGCGGATTACCTTGGAAGAATAGGACTTGCCGCTACTTGTTAATAGTGAGGTTGCAGCTAAAGGGCAAAATTGAAGAAAACCCCATAAGGTCTGCCATTCTTAAAGGTGATCAAGTCTTGAAAGACACAAGGTATCTAACGCTGAATGGACACTTTTCGACAGTAAAAGATCTTAGAACAATAATAGGAATCCTAACAGAGCACTGTCGTCTGCGACAACACGATTAGAGACTCGAATTATCGGATACAGATATCTGCATATTCTGCGGAGATCTGAAGGCTGTTGAGACATGAACCACATACCGAGTCGAAGGAAATTTTTAGGAAAATCCATTTTTGAAACCCTAGAGGAAATAGACGGCACAAACTTCAAAGGTTGTTTAGGTTTTTCAACTGGTTCCCCAAAGATCGCAATGGTCGCGTTTTGGTGCCTTGTGAATTTTTTTAACCGTGACTTGGACTAGAAATTTATAAAGAGACTGCCCACACTGCGATCATTCGTAAAATGTAAGTTCTTGAGATGAGTAATTGATTAACAGAGATCTACTGTCAACCGATATGATGGCCTTAAGGAACACCTTTAGACGATATCTAGCACCTGGTCAATACCAAGAATCAGCAAGTAAATTTTAAAGGAGTCCTTGGTTAAGGCACAGACTTATAATTTTGTCTGCAGCTATTAGCCAGTAACCCCTCTCGCAACTTCGCATTTATGCCACCTGACAAGACCACACCATTAGATCCGGTTCCAAACATAAAGTGGCCCCAAAACTATTATGCCAACCAGCGCACCGTTCCGATGACCTTCTTAAATCGATTAAGTGTCCATTGGCATCGATCGAATTACTCCTTATCGCGAGTGAGCGAATTATTATTTATTTTTTTTTTGCTAAACTCAATGTGCAAGTTATGCGACAATCTGACGCCTCGTTTCTAGAACAAGTGCACACGCCTATGCACTCGGTCGGTGTATGCTTGTACTAAGCGCGTTCCAAAAAGTTATTAATTTTGTTGTTGTGCGTTTATTTTTTTGGAATTCCATTGCCTATTTAAACAAATTCAGAACGCGGTGGCCTAGTCGGCGGGCGACATAGCGAAGACACTTAATTTTATTTAGTTCTCATGAACTGTTGTGTGTGCGTTTCATTTGCTTCAATTATCAATCCGGTCGCACATTGTTTTCATCATCTCCGGACGGCACGATGACGAAGACGACACCATTGCAATTGTGATCTTCCCGGAGGCATTCTCTCTCTCTCTCTCTCTCTCTCTCTCTCTCTTTTTCAAATTGCAATCAGCGTGCGTGGTTGTGGTGGCCTTCATTGGTTGGGAGGAACATGCGTGTGACGTCATCGCGCATGCAATTTACAAAGACCAAAAAAGGCTGGGGGAGGGGGATGAGATGCTGATAGAAATTCCTTCCAATTTGTGGCGTTTAGATGAGAGGCAAGTGAATGATATATTATGCAGTCAGGCAGGAGTGTCAATGATCTTGTATTAGAACACTTGCGGGAATGCGTGTAGCGAGGAAGTATGTTTGTATCTGTGTTGATTAGGGCAAAGTGAAAGATTGCTGCAGCCTGACTGATTTTCACATAGAATAAAAATAGAAAGGAATGCCAATTAGTTTGGCAAGTTTGGCAAATTAACTAAGGGCATTGTCAAATTGATTTATAAAAATCGCCTGAAAAATGAAATTAGGGAAAATGGGAAGAAGTAAATGAATGTCAAACAGGAAGTAAGAAGTGATATTTTGGCACGAGGTCCAAAGAAGGATGAATTGCGTATTGCACCAGAAAGATTCCTGTTCTACACAAACATCAGCGGAGGTCGGAGTTACGGAGTTACTTATCTGCTCTCAAAGAATTTGATCTGAAGTTAAATTTTATGACAAAACAATTTATTGAAGATGGGAAAATACTAAAGGAATCTGAAAAGGAAATCTGTGTTTATTATTAAGACGACCTTGGGACTGGAAATTTTTAAGGATGATCTTGGGACAACAAAAAATTATCTTGGAACGGAAAAAAATCCGTGGTATGACGATGAATGTGTCCACCGGAATATGGATACAGAAAGTGCACATAAAGAGCATCGAACTCGGAGGAAGGGGGAGAAGAAAGTCTTGTGGCGAAAGACGAGGTTATGGAAATTAAATAGTCCCGCGATCAGAATAATATCCGGATATTCTACAAGCAAGCCCAGCAACTGACGACTATCGTAAAGCCCGCAGGCTCTTCAAATTTGTAATGAAAACCTACTCCCCGAAGTGCAGGTAATTATAGAAGTGTTCCAGCAGCTGCTATATGCCTGTTGACCGTCAGTCGCGTGTGAATTACTGTCAAGCCGTCCTCAATATCAACAATGAAGGGGACCTTAGAGCGGAGAGTCGCATTTCCGTTTACGTCAATAAGCAAAATCTTCGTTTCTTGAGGCCTGAAATTCTATGTGTGAGCCATTACATCCACTCAAAGCCACCGTGTAGTGCGGTGTTCCCGTGGGAGGAGTGGTTGGGCCGTACTTTTTTGAGAACGCTATCGAGAATACGGTCACTGTTACTGGCGAACGCTACAGGGACACGATAACCGACTTCTTACTGACAGAATTGGATGAGTGGGACTTGGTGAACATGTGATTTCAACAAGACGTTGCAACCGCACATACATCAAGAACCACAATGGATATTGTTGAAATTGAAATGGCCAGCAAGATCGCCCGATTTAACCATCCCAGACTTCTTTCTTTGGGGCTACTTGTAGTCGCGGGCTTATGCCAATAAGCCTCAGCCATCGCAGCCCTTGAGGAAAATACTCGACAGGTATGCGAACAGTTATCACCGGAAATCTTACGGAAAGTATCAACACTGGCGGCAGCCACTTGAGGGATTTCATCTTTCCACTTAACAGAAAAAATTGTATAGGCCCAAATAAAGATTTCCATCCCTCAAAATCAGATATCACTTTGTATGTTAAGCTGTAGCAAAACGTTGCATTGGACATAAAAAAGTTAACTACTCATGCGACCTTAAAGGAAAGGTAAGTTTGAGGAAGAGCTCAAAACCACCCTGTGGTATTGAGGCAGTCAATCATGTTTTGGAAACCTCTGAAAGGTCGTCAAAGAATAGTTTGCCTAGTATGCGTTATCTGGTTTTAGCCAACGCCGAGAATCCGCTCGGCAGGTAAGACACAGTTTCAATTTCCCCGAGGTCCCCACAGCTTCGGCAATGGCTGCACGCATTCAGATAGGCAATATTTAGCATAATAGGTCTAGGACGCTTGGTCTGGTCAGCTGGAAACAAAGTGTCCGAAACCGTAGAAGATGGAAAGCTCCTAAACAGACTGCCAAATGACTATGCGACCTTAAAGCACATGTGTAGAGTTACAGAACCGAAAAACTCTCTAAGAGAACTGGAATAGCGAGGAATGGAATGGTGCGAGGGAATACTTGATCTAGAGCTAGGCGATCTAAATGAAAATCGATACATGGAAGATAAAATATAGGGGGGCTAAGCCATTTGTGTTAGAGGCAGTTATTCTTCCTGTCCCTTTACCCGACGCCGTCCAGCCATCCTGATATCCCCAGAAACTGATTAAGATTGTGAAGTAGTAACTTTCAAGTGTTCTATTCCTCAAACGACTGAGACTCGGACAGTGACAGAGGAAGTGAAGTGTGTCCTCATGGACCTCTTCATCACCACATCCTCGACATATATTGTCATCTTTGAGGTTTAATTTCATTGCATGATTTCTTCGGAAGTTATGTCCTAAGACATAACACGTGCCTCCGCTAGGGGTAGGCACCTTGTCGTGCGTGCGTGCCTATCGCAATGAGTCAACGGGCTATGCTGTCGGCGACCTAGTCGTCAGAAGGGCCACCCATGGCAGACAGGCTGTTGAGGAGCGATCAACTAAGAACTAAGTACCTCCCAGAAGTACCTGAGGAAGATGAAGGACTGGGACAAGGCTAAGCTCTCTGACAGAAACGTTGGTGAGGAAGCACACCAAGCTAGTCAAAGAGTACGAGAATCGTCTTGCCAACAAGACCCATCTCGTGCACATGACTGGCGAGGATTCGGTCTCACCAACATGCCATGGAGGAGACGACGCAGGAGTCGATAAGAAGGTGGAACGGCTTACTCCGAAGGCAATCCCCATCCCATCGACCTCTAAGGCGGTGGTTTCCATTCTCCCATCACCACGAAAGCTGAGCAATGTTTCAAAGGCGCAAAAAGCTAACCAATTCCACCCACGGTCGAATGAGTCCAAGGACCCGAAGACCACTGGAAGGGAAACAGCTAAGCCAGCTGCCAAAAGAACTCGCAAGGCGACCGAGGTAACAGGGACAACGAAAAACCCCGTCCCGTCGACCTCAAAAACACCTTTCTCTGCTCTCCCACCACCACGAAAGCCCGGCACCATTCGGAAGGAGGTCAATGCCAAGCAATCCTATCAACGGTCGGAAATGTCTAAGGTCTTGAAGGTCGCTGGAAAGGAAACCGCTAAGCAGGCGCCAAAAGGATACGCTCAGCCGACGAGGTAACAGGGAACTCGGAAAAGAAAGCAAAGATTAGGAGCAGTGAAGACCTCACCCTAGCCATTATCGACCGTAGCAACCCTGACGGAAAACTTGCGGCAGATAAATGGCTTAGGGTGGAGGCAAAGATCAGAGGGAGAGACTGCAGATATTAAGAACGCCTGAAACTTTGATGGAGCAGGCTGGCGGAAGGGAGTAAAGGTCGTCGGATGCGGCAAAAAGGAGTCACTAGACTTTTTAACTCGCTGCATTCAAGGCCTAGGAGAACTGTGGTCTGGTGCTAAACTAGATGCTATACCTGCCTCAGCCATACCCCTACGAACACTGGTACATGTATGGATACCCTCTCCGGTACCGGATTAACAATCCATACTCAAACTGGTCAGTATAAGGAACAAGGAGCTGGAGCCACGAGAGAAGGATGGCGGCAGGGACCTACACATTGCGGTGGATCCAACATCCGCCAACTACCTGAGAACAGCAGCAGGGGTCATCAAATTTGGGTTGGGGAATATCAGATTCTCCTTCCCTAGCTCCGATGGCCAGTGTCGGAAAGCTAAAGGTGGTGCAGATTAACCTGCACCACTCCCAAGCTGCCAACGACGACCTGCTGCTCTTCATGGCCGAGGAGAGTGTGGACGTGGCCTTAGTCCAGGAACCGTGGCTACATAAAGCCAAATCCACGGACTGAGGTCAAAGAATTACACACTCCTACACTCTAACTGTGAAGGTAAACTTAGAAGTTGCATTTTGATAAGGAAATCAATTAACTTTCTTTTCTCTTATCGCTTCAGCAACAGTGATCTGACGGTGGCCATATGCGACCGCACTCATTCTTGCATCCGCTTATTTGCCCTACGAAAAAAAAGACCCTACTACTACTACTACTAAGGGACCTGGTACAGCATGCCAGCACAACCAGAGCCAACCCAATAGTAGGTATGGACGCAAATGCTCACCACACACAATGGGGCAGCAAGGACATTAACAAAAGAGGTGAGTCTACACTTGATTTTATATTACTCTCCAACCTACATATTTGTAACAGGGGTAGTCACCCTACTTTCCATAACAAAATTAGGGAAGAGGTAATTGATCTCACTCTAGCGATCCCAATAGATAGATTCAGAGTCAATGACTGGATGGTATCCCCGAAGTGCACAATTTAGCTTTAGTTCTTCCGAGAATATTCCGGCACTGGTTCCACAAGAATTTGGTGACTTCTTTACATAACGATATAAGGAAACCGAATTAAAATCCATGACAAAATGAGCCGCGCATCTTGCGACACACTCAAAGTTCGCCCAACAAACACCATTCTCAAACGTCTTTACTCGAAAATCAATTTGCAATAACTCATTCAAAATAGAAATAAACCCGTCCACAAGTGAATTCCAACTTGGCAGCCTTAACCTCAACCATCCAGGGTGAAGAACTTGTGAATTTGAAGTAATTTACATCGCACCCGCAGCTATTTGTGGTAATATCGTATTTCTGACAACTAAATAGGCCAGAAAGTCGAAGACAAGCCCAACACACTTTAGGCACAACCAGGCGCAACAATCTATTCGCCCCCCCAGAGAACTCTGTGAATGGAAATCCTATCTGCGGCTTCGAGAAGACATCAGATCCACCATTAGCTGCTCCCTCTCTATTAGCGGATGGCGCGCGGCTATGGCGCAAGAGACCCACTTCTATCTCAAGGCGTGTGATATTTCAAAAT
Organism: Ferdinandea cuprea; assembly: GCA_963576555.1. Lineage (NCBI taxonomy): Eukaryota > Metazoa > Arthropoda > Insecta > Diptera > Syrphidae > Ferdinandea > Ferdinandea cuprea. Next base: position 67,589,944 of record OY754958.1, read on the forward strand.
GATTACCTCATCTCGGTACCCAGTAAACAAATCGTTTCATTCCCCGAAAATCACCATCATCACGGTATAGGTGCACAAGACAACGAAAGGCAATGCCAAATGATCGCTAATGGAATCAGAGACAGAGAGACAGAGAGAGAGAGAGAGAGGGAACGACGATCGCCAAAAGCGAAAGGTTTGGTGGATTACAACTTCAGATCGAGATTGGGGCGTGGGTCAGTATTGTTTGCTTGAGATCTCAGATCTCACTTTTCCTTTTGGAATCTGCTCTGCGTTGGCGATCCAGTTGTGAGAAGATCTAGTTAAAATGTTGAAGCAATGCAATAAAATTAAGTCGCATATTGATAAGTTATTTAAATTCAGATGAAGCGCCAGCGTTTCATGAAAACAGAAATCCTTTCACTGCGTGCGAGTAGAATACCTTATTTCAAGGAGAAGATTTATGTTATTGTCGCTGTGCTAAACGATTGCGCGCGACTTGAGTGAAAATTTTAATTAAATTTGCATTTTAACGAGCGTTTCATGGAGGATTATAGCCGTTTCGATCGTAAGTTACAAGTCGGCAAGCGTTTCCGCTGTGGATTTAGCGGTTGCGCGAGGTGCGTCACTTTAATTCTGTAAGTGGAGATTTAAGTTTATTAAGTCGCCTGTGCTGAGCCGATGCCCTGAGGAATTATTGAACGTCGAAACCAGAATTATTTACAGTTTTCCACAATGCCGGAAGCGTACTTAGCGGATAGAGATGATGTTCCATCAGCTCTTCATTTAAATTCAGAAAAAGAAAAAAAAACACCTTTTGAAACTGCAAAAGCAAATTTCCCTTTAATCCAACATTAATTTCCAATTCCAAGCATCACCACCATTCATCATTATTCATTGTTGGCGAACAAAAGGTCAATTTCCCAAAGTCTATTGTTTCATCCAGATTGCCCACATAGGGGGATGGGGGACCATCACCAGTGATCAGTAATTAGAAGCCATACCCCGCTGCATACACATAGAAGCGACTTTGAAAAGTCAGAACCATTGCACTTCCGGATGAACGGTTAGGTTTTTACCCTTTTTACAACGAAGAACATCCATCCCTCGACAGGCTAAAATCAACGTCCATTGTGCCACACACTAAAACAAAAAACAAAAAAAAGGATCAAAATCACCATAGGAACTCGCAAAATCACATATCCTAAGTTGCTACCCCGAACCGCATGCCGCATGCCGCACAAAAGGATTTTATTCCACTCGTCGTTTGTTTGAATTTTCATTTCCTAACGCCTTCCGGTGAACAAGTTACCGGTGTGTTTTTTGTTTTTTGCTTTTTTCCTTTTTTCGTTTTGTTTCCCTTTGCAATGCAAATAGGTGTAACTGGTTGGCCACCCACTTTTAATCCCTTTTCTAAAGCTCGCTTGAATACGAATTGCGTCCGCCTAAAAATTCATTTCACAAAAACCTACCATAGAAGGTTTTCAAATATTTTTGCATAGTTTTTGGTGTGTAAATAATTTGCGTAGCAAAATCATTCGGGAAAAAGGGAACACAATTTCGAAGCATATTTTTTGGAGCGAAGGCGAAGGCGGTTAGAAGAATAAATTTAGCCAGGCATTAGCCATCATGTTTCGACGAGTGACAACCATATTTTGAGCAGATTTAAATTTGAATTTCATTTGGCTGATGAATCTCAAAATGCAGAGGTTATGGAGGTTGTATTTATGTTTTTTGAATAATTTTACAAATGAAGTGCTTGGAATGCATACATAAGGACTGAGACTGGGTGGAAATTTGGTGTACGAATTCATTTAGTTAGTGGAGTGAAATTAAATGGGTGGTGCCGTTTCTATCCGGCGATATTGATTTTAAGACCTTTTGGCTATGTCATCATTAGCAGGGATCAAATTCAGGGACACATGAATAAATTGAATCGATTGAATAATTTGACATTTTTTTGTGCTTTGATTAGAAGCAGAAATTCAGAATGGACATCGATGGCTTATCTATTGACATATGGAAACTAAAAACGGCTGCCATATAATGAAGAAAAACTATGTCAAAGGAGGCGCCCAGAAGGTTAACTAACTCGATGGGGCAATGGAAACGTGTCACATAAATGGGTAGGGGTCAACTCGCGGATTTTATAAAACCATAATACATAACGCAAGATAGATAATGAAAAGGTGAACTACAGTTATAATTGGGTTGGGGACGATATGCTGCTAAATTTATTTTTTGAGATCCCGCGGCTGCCGAATTCGGATGGCAGGTAATGCGATATGGGAAGGCATGCTGCCCCCTGCATGGTTTCATTGTTAGCTTTGGAGAAGGACGAGGTTGGGAATAATAGGAATTAACAGTAAGCGAAACAAATTCTGCAAATGGAAAAGCGGGGCAAAAACATTGCGAAATAAATACGTTGCAAAACAATTCAAGGACGCGATGGAAATTTGCGAAACAACTGAAATAAAATTTGCGAAATGAATCTTGTCGAATAGACCGACACCCCACATAAATATATAGTCACTGGCAAAACATTTACAAAACTGCTGGTCAAACTTTTTTTTAAGAATGGCCACTCATGGGACCTATTTTTTTGAAAATATATATCAAAAGAGCAATGCACAATTCAATATACGAGGATGGGTCAATAAGTCGCAAATAGCCACCTTTAATCCATAATTCTGTTTGACAAGAAGTCAAAAGAACGCAAAGAAATTTTCTCACAGATCTGTCAAATAGTTTTGTTGTGGCAGTCATTTTATATATGTAGATGCCAACAAGCATTTTCGTTAAAATTGAAAAAAGTGAAAAGTTACGAGAAAAATACATATGTACATCACGCAAACCAAACAAAATCTTGACAGAAATTATGAGAACTCTTCCACATCGATTGGAAGCATTCATCACAGGTGTAGTTAATTTCAAAATTCAATTTCCTTAATTTAAGACGGAAGAATAGGTATGTTCAAATAAAAAAATAAGTACATATTAGCGTGATAATTTTAAGAGTTTGTAAGTTTGTTTCAGGTTGGCAGCACTGGTTAGTAATGGCGTCCAAACGTCATCTGTCAAAGTAAAAAGTTTTCAGTATACTCTGCCTTTTAATCATGAAAAGACTTACAGTAAGGTGAAAGTAAGGTCAATGACCTCCTGTCCGTCACTTCTAATCCAATCCATTCCTTTGCTGATGACAGTACCCTCAGCTTTACATATTCGTTTTCTGGTAAACGCCCCTCATCTTCGGGCGTCGAACTGGAACGGCAACGTATGTTAAGCTCATTGAATTCCGAACTTGACAGCATACTTAAATGGGGTAAAACCAACAGAGTGGAATTTAATGCTTCCAAAACACAATGCTGTCTTCTGTCATTAAAGCGAAACCCCAAAACTTTGCCATTATCCATGGATGGCACTTGCATCGACGAAACCGAAAAACTTTCCATTCTGGGTATGTGTGTTAATGACAACCTTCGTTGCACATCAGTTTACCCTTGAGATGCTTACCCTGAAATGCTCTACCACGCTCTGTTTTTCCTTTGCATTATAATTTACAAACATTTAAAACCAACGTGCATCGGTATCTCCCTTTTCCTAATCCTTCACTTTCCTAATGCCCGCACTGTGTTACTTCATTATAAGGGTATCCAAAATATCTTTAGTAAGTAAGTAAAAAAAAAATACAAACGAGCAACGATTGCAAATTATTGAAATTTATTATCAAAATTCGTGCTCTGTGAAAAATGTGAAAATCCGCTCATTTCTGGCTCAACGGATACGTAAATAAGCAAAACTTTCACATCTAGAGTGATGAACAGCCACATGCCATACAAGAATTACAGATGCATTCCGAAAAAACGACAGTTTGCCACGATGACTGGTTACATCATCAGTTCATTTTTCTTCAAGACGGCCGTGGAAGAAACGTTACCGTGAACGGCGAACGATATCGAGTCATGAAACGCGACTTTTTTTTGCCCCAGTTGGCTGAGTTGAACTTGTTTGACATGTGGTTTCATCAAGACGGTGACACCTGCCACACAGCTCATGAAACAATGGAAATATTGAAGGATGAATTTGGTGAGCAGGTGATCTCTCGAAATGGCCCTGTGAGTTGGGCGCCAAGATCATGCGATTAAACGCCTCTTGATTCTTCTGGGGTTATGTAAAGTCGTTAGTCTATGTGGACTAGCCGAACACGATTGAAGCCTAACAGGATAACATAACACGCGTAATTCGTGGAATACAGGCCGGATTGCTCGAAAATGTGACGCAAATTTGGACCTTTCGAATGGACCTTCTGAAACGGAGCCACGGACAAAATTCACATAAAGTTGACAAAGGCCTATTTATCGATTACAATAAATTTTGAATATTGGATGCAAATTTATGTGTTCTATTCGATTTTTAAAAAGAACTAAGCTTAAAAAATCACCCGTTACCCCTTTTAACTTTTTATATTTCATAACCAACCCTCCCGCCAATCTTAAGAGAAATATTTTTTTACCCAACGAGAACATAAGTCGGACATCAATGTGTAGTTTTCATAAAGCTTTTCGAAAAAAGACTCACAATTCAGTCAGACTTTCACAACTTTAACAGGCCAACGTTCTACACTTTGAAAAAAAAAAACCTTTCGATTTCATTTCAAAGAAAAAAAAAACAAATCACAAAGTTGCAAAAGTCGTCGTCGCCTCGACTTCTGGACACAATTGGACCCCAACTCCCAGCTCATGTTTCAAAGTACTTAAAGAACCCCCCGCACTATCAAAGAGTACATTACCCATCCCCAGACATCATCCACCACTTAGCAACAGCTTCTGCCGCTAATTTCCCGTCGAACAAAAGCAAAACACAATTCCCGCCCCTACCCCAGCAGACACTCGTCATCAGCATCACCTTTTAGAGCTTTTTAAAATTTAATTCTCTGCCATTTTATGTAATAAGGACATAAAACGTGTATACTCCTCGAGCATTGAAATCATTTGAAAGCGATGTTGTCTCCGGAAGCCCCCATGTCTGGCACAGGCGCCACCCTATCAGACTCTAATCCTGCGGAAACAACATTGAAAGCACCTGTTTAATCGCACCTAATCGTCTGGCACACGCATTAAGTACGAACTCATCAAACTACATCAACATAATCTCAATAATGATGTTGGAGTGATTGGGGCGTTGGACCGGAGTATCTCCTCCTCCCCATCATGGAGCGATATCCTCGCCTGTCAAGTTTATGATGATAATCCGTGGAAATGGACTTTTGCCTGCAAGCAAGCAGTATTTAAGGCAACTACCCTTCGAAATGGATTGCAATTTACTTGGATACACATCAACCCCACTTTCCCCATCCATAAGACCGCCGTCCGTCGCATCGGCGAAAACATCATCACCCATCACAACCACCTGTGCTCTCTTACTTTGGATCCCGTTCAAGTTTCCTTTATGTTATGTTTCTGGAGTCGCAGTCAAAAGGACACCGAGACAAGGGACAGCAAAAAAAAAACTAAGTACAATTCATAGAAAAACTGGATAATGGAGCAGATGCAACACACGAACACAGGACACAGGAGTTTTTCTATGTTCGCCGGTGAAAGCGTTTTCACTTTCTTAACTAATAGCTGCGGTGCTAGAGAATGCAACAAAGAACAGAAAAAAATGATAAGCTGCTGCTTGTAACAAAAGAAAGACATTAATGCCTTTTGAAAGTCCAGGAAAATAATTATACCAAGAAATAAGAAAAGGGGATCACTCTGGTAACAGTCTTTTTGTAAAGTAAATAAAAATAGAAAAAACTCACCCCGGCATGCAGCAATAGGTGAGTAATCGCCATCAACACCGCAAATGCAGTCAATTTCACAAATAAAACACAATCTGCACATTTCTCAGTTACTTATTTCGCGAAGCAATAACATTTAAATTTTGCACAAAGAAGTAATTTAATTTTTTTTTATTTTCGCAATTGGAATTGAAAAACACTAGATCACTAGAACTCGATACGATACTCGAACTAGAAGCTTTCACTTTACGTAAAATGGCCGCTTAAAATGAAAATGGTTGTAAAACGTCAAATTGGGGGGAATCGCAGTGGATCTGTTTGTTTTGGAGACTTTATTTTTTTGTTTTCGCTCGGCGGCGATAGTGGTAGGGAGGTTGATTTTTTTTTAATTGAGTTTGTTAAACTATATAAAATGTGCATCAAGGAATAATGTATGATTGGTTGAATGTATTTCACTTTGATACAATATCGGGCAAAACTAAAGCACGAGCATCATTGCGTGCAGACATTTTAATGCATGAATTTTATGCTGTCAATAAAAAAAGAAAGTGTTCCTTCTTGATTTTAACAAAGAATTGCGAAGAAAATTTAAATATGTATGAGAGGGATCGACAAAACTAAAGCGCGAAATGTCTTCTGTTTTTATACCCTATCCTAAGGGTATATTGATTTTGACACATAGTTTGTAACACCCCTTAATATTCGTCGTAGACCCATAAAAGTATATATATTTATGATCAGGACCAAATCTTAAGACTATTTAGCAATGTCCGTCCGTCCGTCCGTCCGTCCGTCCGTCCGTCCGTATCAATTTTTGAGGCCTTTAAAGTTATGCTAGGAGGCTGAAATTTGGAGCATATACTCCCTAGGGTCCCGAAATGGTAAAGTGTTAAAAGTTTTTAAATCCGCCCACTGCCACGCCCACAATTTAGAAAAAACCGTTTTAAGGCTTAAGTTATAGAGATAAAGTTGTAAAACCTTCACAAGATATGTAGGTACTGCCTACCTTTATAAATTTGTCATATAAAGTTTTTTGCCCACGCCTACTTTTTGTGGGCGTTTTTCACTAAAATGCTGTTTTCTTTGAAAATTTTCATAGAAATCGAAAAAAAATGTTTAACAATATAATTATCCAATATATCGCCCATACAAAGTTTTTGGCCACGCCCACTTTTTGGGGGCGTTTTTTCAAAAAAATAATTTTTTTTCTATAAATTTCATAGAATGAAATAAAATGAAATAAAATCTATCATCTTTCTTATGAATTTTTTCTTTGCGGTACATAGGGATAAGGATAGGGTATCATACTGTTCGCCCCAAGCGGACTGTAGCTTTTCCTTATGTTTTTTATTTCAAATTGACAGTCGCATATTTACGTTTGTGAGCACGTTAATATTGTAATAGTAGACAAGTAAATTCAGAAGTGTGTTCCGGTTCGTTTTTTAAGTTCTAAAATTAGTTTAATTGTTTAAATGACTAGAAATAAATATTCAGAGCATTGAAAGGATTTTAACACAGATTATTCAGTGAAGTGATTCGCTTTTGATTTTTAGTTTTCTTGGAAACCATTCATCGCGAAGGTTGACAACGAACAATCACCAGATGTGTGGATAACCCAATGTCCGATTAATAAAAAATGATTTTTATATATCAGCGAGCTCTTTAAAAAGTTAACTTAATGTGGAAGTTTCCAACAGGTAAGAGATGGGCTATCCAGACAAATTTGTTCTCATATATAGGGTCCGCCATCTAACGTTTTTTTTCAACTAGTGCTTATTTCGCGAATGGCAACACTTAGCTCATGTCTGATTTGACAGATTATATACCGCTATACCGTTGAACGAATATGGTTGTGTATACGCTTGAACAACACTGGGAAATATTGCGGCATAATTGGGTAATTTTTCTTTTTTTTTTTTAAATGAGCAAGGAGTGGCCGTTACAGTCAATGTCGATCGTTATCGGGCCATGTTAAACGAATTTTTGTTCACAAAAATTGAAGAGGAGGATATTGGCAACATTTGGTTTCAACAGGACGGCGCTGCGTGCCACACAGCCGAAGCTACACTCGATGTTTTGCGCCCTGTTTCAAAAAAAAAAAAAAGTTATTTGGCGGACCCTATAGAAGTGCTAAAAAGCTTTCCATTTCACGTAAAAAGCGAAAGCCCCATCTTGAATTTGCCAAATCGCATGTTATCTGTACTGTTGCAAAATAAAGGAATAAACTTTTCTCAAATGAGTCGAAGTTTAACCTAAAAGGATCAGATGGTCGCATTCGAAGACCAAAAGGTGAATGGAAATGTTTCTTTGCAAAAGAAATTAAACAATTTGGGCAGATAATGAATGATTTTGTGTATAGGGATATATTTCAAAATGTTATGATACCCCACGCTGAAGATTAACTGACACTAATTTTAAGAGCTAGAAACTTTCAGTAAAAGAAAAATCATAAAAGACTGGCTTGGCCTTAACAATGTTGACATGCTGGGTTGGCAAGCGCAATCCCGTGATCTCAAACTCATTGAGAACCTTTGGCAAATTGTAAATTGAAAAAATAGCCATACTACCCGTGCGAATAATAATTCCCTCTTCGCTCAAATCGAAATTGCCTGGAAAAGTGTCCCAGATAGAATTTTGTTCACCATGCGGCGGAGGTGCGCTTAAAAATTAAATATAGCTACGTTACAGAATATTTATATTGCTGTTCTAAAATTTCCGCTTAGATTTGACTGTTCGTTTTAAAGTTGTGGTAAGATCGTAAATAATACGAAGTTTCTTTCTTAGCACTTAAAAGAAAGGGGAAACCTGAATCATTTATTGTAATAAAAATACCTCGTGCTTCTTGTTGCTTAAAATCAGAACAAAATGTGTTAATTTACAGACTACGTAAAGTGCGAGATGTTTCGACATTTTATTCTCTATAAATACATGATAAAACACAACTTCGGCTATATGCCTGCCACGGCTGGATCTGACAAATGTCATCTGAGAAAACAAAGGTTTAAGTTTCGGGCTTTGCTTTCGTATGATGATGAGTAATGATAGTCAACTCCGAGGGAGTCTCTTAATTGCCAAACGAAAACTCAGCTGTTTCTACTCATATAATTTGCACTTGCATAGGAGTTTACATGCAAATCAAATGGAAAAATTGCATACTTATAGGAATTATATGAATTTTAATGGCCGCTCCCAGCAAATGTCATTTTCAGTAGCTAATTTTGTTCAATTTCGTAAATACCACAAAACAAAAACCCAAATCTCTGGCTAACACGTATTCACTGATAAATAAGAGAGAATTGCGCTGCAATTTTTAAAAATTTAAACTGCCTAAGAATAGAATTTTCATTTGGGTTTGTACCCCATATGTTTAAAAATACATACTCTAAAGACGGACTGGAAAGACTTAGGAGGTCTTGGGACTAAGAACTTACCTACACTCCATGAATAAGCACAGTACGTCAAAGGAGCATTGAATAAAATAATTAAGACCTGTTGTTAACCGTCCTCTTTCTTAGTAATAAAGCGGGAAATATTCAAAACACGACACCTATTCAATTTGCCCACACCTAGACCAAAAGGAGTTTCACCTTTGCATCCTTCGTACAAAATAATGCTTTTATAATTTTAATTTAACTTTTACCCCTTCATCGTTGGATTTTTCCTTCACGATAATACAATTTGCATACAATGTCTCAAAAACAAATAGAGTAATAAAGAAATTAAACACAAAAACGTCTTTTAAATCCTCAACCTTGAATGCCAATAAAGAAAAGACGAATACTAAACACCATCGCTAGGTACGCCAAAACAAAAAGATATACAATGACTATGGCAACCACCCCCGTTTAGCTTAAGTAATAAGGAGCATAATAGTCCTTTCTGTGAATTAAGATGACGATGCTGAAAATTGCTTTTATTCCGAGCCTTTGAAATCCCATCCCATTTAAGAGTATAATCAAAAGAATTGTCTAGACTTACCGCTAAGTAGGTGCTCTGGCCACGCAACCTCGGTGGCGGAGGTGGCTCGATTGTTTCACAGCCATTCTCATCGGTTGACCTCTGGCGACTGAAATGACAGAAAAATCACAAGAGTTTTATCAAAAAGGAAATCCAATCATTGCGCCGGATATTGTCGTCAGACGTTCCAGTTTAAATCTGAAACCAACAAATGGACAGCACAACAAACCGCCCCAATCAAATCAGGATACCAATAAACAGAAATGAAATAAGAAGAAATATAAAAATAAAACGAAAACGAAAACAAAAATAAGAACAATTGCAATAAAGAAAATGTCCTCATTGATGTCCTCGAGCTAGAAACCTGCAGTATGTCATAATTCCAACAGTCGAATTTTCCTCCTCCTTTTGTTTTTAATTTAAAAACGTATTTGCTTTGCTTTGCTTGGAAGGAGCAAAGGATAAAAAGAGCAAAATTTGCACTAGTTTTTCGTTGGAATAAAGATAACAATAAAAATGGACATCATACGGCTCCCCACATTTAGTTTTGATCTTCTCATCCCTTAAAGGACATACATACCTACTCCCCTCCACTTGTCCACTTGTGGAATTTTGCTCTGTATTTCTGTTTATTGTACATTTGATGGTCAGAGGATAAATGTGACCATAATGAGTTTTTGGTGGCGGCTGAAAGATAAGGATTTTTGCAGCAAGACATGACCAAAATGGGAGAAAGAGGAGCAGATTCTTGCTGGAATTGTTTTTATATCATGTGCAAGAGAGTTTGGTTCGTTAAAATTCTTTATGAGTTCTTGGGGTCAAATTAGAGTTGTTGAGATAGTTTTTTGGATAAAAAGTTTGCCTCTGGCATAAGGATTTATTGCTGCCGAAAGACTGTGTGCGGAAAAGTTAATTAGACACTTTGTTATGAGTTGGTTTTTTTTTGTTGTTGTTGTCGTGTGGACAGGATATATTGAGAACAAAGGCAATAATGGTTTATGGTTTGGAATTAATATTTAAATGGGGGGTCGGTTTTAGGGATTAAATATAAAACAATTAGGCAGGGACAATATTGTTCATTTTAATGGGAAGAACTAAAATTCTAAACATATTAAGAAAGTTCCAGGACGAACATTTTGAACTAAACTACACAAAAAACTCACAGCCTAAATAAAAGAATTTTGTAAATTGGAGGGGTTGTTTTCTAGGCGGTTTAGACGCGCACACAGAAGGGATTTTTGAATATGAATGCTACCGATTATTTGCCCCATTAAAGAGGGCAGTATGTTATTGTCTTAAGGAATTTACAAGTTGCTAAAAATATTGTTTTGAAATTTGGCTGTGTGTGGGAAATACGAAATGTTTGAATCCTCTTTTAAGGGGGGTAACCACTAAAAGGGTATACGAGTTGGTTGCCACTCCTTCTCTTTTGAATATCTTTTTGACTTACTGAGACATCCTTGGGACACTTCTTAAAGGGTTCCCCCCTCTCTCTCTCTCTAATCTATGCCCATGTTCTATAATTTCTCGTTTCTGATAAATTCAAAGTGTGCGTCTGGGTCATATGAAAGTTTCGCGGAGTTCCTAAACCATTTGTGCGGTTTAACAACCACGTAAAAGTTTTGTATGAACTACTCCTGCGCCTTACATTTTCTGAAAAAAAAATGTTCGACCGAGTGCCGCTTTCTTGTCACATATCACTACCTAAGCTATTTCTGATATCAATGTTGCTTTCAATAGCATTACATTCTGCAGAATTGAGTCTGCCCTGAGAACTTAGGGCACTAAAACAATTCAGTGGAATGGGACCCTAGAGATTGGATAGGGGTGGAATGTAAATGGCTACTTCGTTCAAATCGTTCCCATAAAATAGAGCGTTCAAGAATATTAAAGAATATGTAAAGCACAATCTGGGAGCGTTGAACCACCAGCAAAGAGCAGCAAGCAGATTTGCTTTATCTAAAGAGCTGACCGATGGTATGTCATTAACTGACTGAAGAGACTAAGTTCTTAATATTTTCAATAGAAGTTTGTTGTATATTTTGGCTCCACTTTTGATCGTAAGATAATTTGACACGATTAAAATTAATGGGATCTGCCGGATGACAAAGACTATGGTGTCCTCAACATGAAGTCGGATACAAAAGCATATGCGCGGTGGCCCGTTTGATTGGGCTTAGTCTTCAAGCCGTGTGTTCAATAAAGCATCCCGGAAATGGAAAACTGATCGGCTTTAGGCCGAGTGGAACCAAATATATCGTGTTTGCGATTGATAATTTATGGTTATTTCATCAAGATCTATACAACTCAAACGAAACCAAAAACATCCCCACTCAGATGAGGAGAGATAAGACATTTTTATGCACAGTAAGGGCTGTGTGCTCTCAGGCGCAGAGATCCCTGGATTTGATGGATGTTTGGTGCACTAGTAATGGGCTTTCAGTGAATCCTTTTAAAACTACGGTTGTTTTATTTACGATAAAGAGAATCGTCACTGGTCTGTCCCATCTCGTGCTTAAAGGTGCCACCCATCCCTACCTCCGATGACGTCAAATATCTGGGTGTAATCCTCGATAAAAAAAACTTCTATGGTCCAAACATGTTGAATCGTAAACCGATAAAGCACTGTCGACTTTCTGGCAGCGTAGAACGCTTTTTGTAAGACATGGGGCTTGTCTCCGAAAAGGGTCTTTTGGATCTATACGGCCATTAGACCGCTTCTCTCATACGCAATTGTTGTTTGGTGGAACAGGCTTTCGCGGAAACGTGTTACTGCTTCTTTTGTCAAACTCCAAAGAACGGCATGTCTGAGCTGGACAGAGGCCTTCCCTAGCACGCCGGGCTCTGCTATTTATATATTATGGGGTGTAGGGTAGGCATTTGACCCCTGTCTCATAAATATGCCGTCTGATGCAATGACACCAGAAATCCTTCTCCGACAAAGCTACCACGTCAACTTTTCGAAAGTAACGGAATGGATTCAGCCAGACTCTGAACCATGAATTGAATGGCATCGTATTTTCACAGATGGCTCCGAAACCGGACAGGGCTGGAATCTTTGTGGAACGCGATGACATACGACTTTAGTACACCTTGAGTAAACATGCGTATGTTTTCCAAGCGGTGGTGTTTTGCCATCCTGATGGCTATGCGCTATATTGTGAACAACAGGTGGAAGGCTAGAGGCATTTGCATGTGCAGTGACAGCCAAGCTGCACTAAAAACTCCGCTTAACCCTCTTATCTCGCCCAAGTTAGTGCTAGAACTCAAGCTTTCTCTGAATTTAGTCGGAAGGCTGAACTCGGTGAATCTTGTCTGCGTCCCAGGTCACACTGGCATCCAGGGAAATGAGATCTCGGATGAACTTGCTAGGCAAGGTTTTCTTAGGACCCGAACCTGTGTTGGGTCTGAATTCATCTTTAGTCACGTCTTCCATTGACCCTTGGGTTGCTCGTTAACACAAGATTCGGTGGCGTGATTGCGGTGGATGAAGACAGACCAAACTATTGCGCCTGTACATTTGCAAAAGGTCTGCATCTTTTCTTCTATCGCTAAGGAGAATCGACTGTAGGCTGCCTGCAGGCGTCCTTTAGAGCCACCAAGCTTTTGCCTTAACTGTGTTGGGCTTAAGCGACACCACTACCTGTCGTACTTGCAGTGAGCAGGATGACACAGCAGAACACTTTATCTCACATCAGGTGGCGGGGCTGGCGATGTGAGTGCCGAACATCTAAGCTCTTCGTCACTGAAGCTCCTTCTCATCTGTCTTCGGAAGACGGGAAAACATTAAGGTGTCTGAATGGTAGTACAATGGACCTGTAGTTGTGTCTGAGGATAGCAGCAACCTCCGAAAAAAAAAATACTCCCTTTTAAATAAACAACATAAGTACTTTTTTAAACGCCTTAGAATATAGAAGAAAATAATTTAAAAATATATATTGATCCGTTGAGGCAACATTATATCCGCAGTAATTGCAAACACCCGCACGTATCAATCAATCACGTACAGAGAAGGAAGCTTTCCACAAACCAAATCAGTTCTCTTCATCATCAGATCTTTCTGAAATACATATGTTAAATGTGCCTCTCCCAAGGATATCCTTTCTCCTATTAACAGCTTCCTCCTCAAATCAGTTCCTAACACTCAACTATACAGTCGCAACCCAAACGATAATGACAACAATCATCATCAACATCATTCTTCTGATGTTGTATTACAACCTCCAAATCGTCTCGATTCAATTTACTTGAATAATTGCCAAGCAATTTGCAAGTGATTCTCACTTCCAACAAACTACACACAGAGCACACACATGAGCTGCGTGGATTTTCCGAAGGACATCTACTGATCCGCCAAAGGGCAAATAAGTGATTATCTCCTGATATAGCAGCCTCCCACTGCGGTGTGGAGGCAAACTAATCAATTCCTATCGTTCCTTCTAATACTCATTTTGGCATTGCTGTTTCTTTTTTTTCTTCTCCTTTTTCCTTCTTTTTTGTATTCCTTTTGCCAAATGCTTATTCATGCAAAGGATTCATCCTTGTCGGGCGAATTCTTTTGTTCTTTCAAAAATCGACGATATTATATTGATTGCGCCCCCGTTGTGAAGTTCAAGCTCTTTCGCTGCTCAGTATCCACATCACGATGAAACAAATCGAAGCAAATTTACCACCGAAGCCGCACGAACAATTCCGGAAGGATCTATAATGTTCTTCTGTTGTGTGGGGAGAGGGAGCTATATCCAGACTGCAATAGCTAATAGCATGAATTCTTCCTTGCATTTGCGTTTCGTGGGTTCTTCTTATTGTGTCTATTGTGTGTCGCTGTCTTCTTTGCCTGTTTATCGCATTTTCAAGTCATCATCCTTTCTTTCTACTTTTATAGCAAGTTCTATAGTTTGTGTGTGTGTGATTTTGCTTTGCAACGACTTTGATTCTGATCGTTGATGTGCGGACGAGGATTTGCAAATTGCAGCAATTTGTTTAGCTGACAGTGGTAACAAACGTGCGTTAGACTGAAGAATGATAGGAGGGCGGAGGTGGGCGAGAGTTATATTCAATTACCGCTGCTTTAGAGATACCAAGACGGCTGGATGACACCAAGCTGACAGATTGATGTATTCGGGATGATTTTTTTCGGTTTGGGTTTTTTTTTTTTTTTTTTCATTTTATTTGGAGCTGTAGACGAAAAATTCCTTCTTGTAATTGAAGATTGGAACATGAAAGACACGTATATGTTCGTTGCCAGTTCTACACGCAATATCTATGGCTGATAAATGAACAAGTGTAACCGATAAAAAGAAAGTGCTAACTAATCAACAATAAAAAAAAAACATTTGCGAACAAAGACGTATCGTGCTGATGCCACACTGAAACTACACTACCAAGTTGTCAGTTATGGAACAACGTGTTCAATCGTCGACAAAAATCTAAGCTTCAAGATTAGACCATATCTCCGTTGGTCCGTCCCTACAGCGGTTGTAAAGTCATTATAAGGGTGTAATAATTTTTTTTTTTTTTCAAAAATGCCTCAATACTTTAACTGGCTATATCTCCGATAATATGGCCTCCTGCAGGAGTCACCGATGAATTCCCAATTAAAGTCGGTGTTCACCAGGGAAGTTTCTTAAGTCCTTTGCTCTTTATTACTGTCCTATATTATCTGCTTGAGGGAAAAGTGACGGACCCTAAAGTGCATCAGTTATTCTTTGCTGACGATGGAGCCATCATAAGTGATGATCAGACTTCCCTGCGACGAGCATTTGATGTTTGGGTAGATGTCTTAGAGGGGAATGACTATCGTATTAGCCAAAAAAAGACAGAGTAGATGTACTGCCCATTCTCTGACCCAAGCCAACCCAATCCAGACGCAACCGTTGATGACGACATCAGGGTGGATGATATGGCAGGAAAACTCTGCCATCTTCTGCGACCGAAAAATTTCCCCTAAGCTGAAAGGAAGGCTCTACACCGCTGTTGTGCGTCCGGCACTCACATAGAGTTCACAATGCTGGACAATGTACAAAAAGTATGACGGCAAGTTGACAGCGGCTGAGATGAAGATGCCTCGCATGACAGCAGGAGTAACAAAGCTTAATCGAATTAGAAGTTCCAAAAGTTCACGTCAAACAACCCAAAGAAGTGATTCAAAAGCAGGAGGCCTGCAGATATTTTTTGAGGTCGAACCGGCGAACCCCTCAGGCGGACCAGTAGGAATGCAGTAAAGTGGGAGGGTTATGATCCCTAAAATCCTGATCATAACCTCGTCGTTAAAATGGAGAGAAGATGGCCCCTATGCCGGTTTCAAAGCCAAATTTTTTTAAAATGGCTCAAAACTTTATTTTTATGATACAAAAATAATTTCATTGGTCTATGCCAACAAGACGGCGTCGATAGATGAATTCAGAGCCTGTATCGAACGACGTATATTTCCAACAATATAATTTTCGAGAGACCTCAAATAATTTACGTTTTCGTCAATTCCTTATTGGAAAACTCGATACTTCTAGATTATTCTCAACATAGGCTTCTTCGTTGGACCTTTCTTGGCTTCTAGGTGATATTGCCGAAGAATTTAAGAGATCGAAAAGTGAGACCTTTCAGAAGTCGTTTGGTCTAACGCAAACCAAGTAAGTTATTGGGTGTTATGACCTTCAACGATTCAAAGCCTGCATTAAGCATTGTTGTGTGCGCGAAAATATATTCGGGCACTAATGAAGGGGAACTTCATTTGTTTTTTTTCGGTTAGACACTTGCAAAAGATGGGGTAGCGAAAAATACAAAGCCTCAATAAAATGTCATCTGTCAACAGAAATGCAATTACCTTCTTTGCCCTTTTTTACAAGTCTTAATGTGTATGTTTTTTAATAATGTTTCAAAACGGAATGACATCGTCACATAATAAATACAATCACCTACTTACACATAGATCTACGCTAACTTCCTTCTATTCATCTTCAAGGCCATGAAAATTCCCTCATAAACTTTTGACATTGAACTGTAAGCTGGCGACAAATTTGACGATATTAGTGAAATTCATTCAAAATTCATTGAAATTTTTCGCTTCTTAGCTGTCAAAATGGGCCACCGAAAATAAACAAAACCACTTACAACATAATCAGAACCATAACTTCCACCTGCGACTATTACTTAACAACAAAATAGTAATTTTTATTTTCGGTTTCGCTTGAAAGTCTGATTGTTACAACATTCGTCATCGCCACCAATAAATTAGAAGCGACGAACGTCGACACCAATTTGACATAATCCAAGCAAAATGTCTGCGCAATTTTGCATGCAAAGTCAGATTTACAAGACAAGCTCCGCAGAAGAAGTGAAACGCAATGGAGAATACTCAGTGCATTCCATATGATGCTCAGTTGACGGCACTAATTGACAATATTAGAAAATTGCCTCGTATTACACACTCCCTCACAACACATCATACATACATAAATAGGTATATGGATAAGAGCGGCAAAGTATACTGTTTAGAGTTTGCCTTAGTTCAAAAACGAGTCCAAATGGATTGTAAATCCATCGAGATGTGAAATTACCCACCGAAGAGTTGATATTTTCCTCGTTGGCTTTCCCATTTTATTTATAAGTATCTGCCGTGCCTGGTAATGGATCAGTTTGATTTCGGTATTCGCGATAAAACAACCATCTTAAATTAATATGATTCGGTTTCTGGTGTTTTTTGTGATTGTTAGGCTTTGCCTAGGTTCAGAGCTAAGTACTACGTCGCCAAATTCAATAACAAATCAAGGATATTCAGAAAATACAACTAAAGATGGATTAACTAAGCGCGGAATCAAAGTGGATAATTATGATCCTCCGCCAGAGTATTACAGGTACGCAGTATGAGAAGTGAAAGTGATTGTGAGATCGAGAGCGAGAATTCTAGAATTCGATAGAATAGAAGGCTTTCTCTAGTTTTCAAGATAAATCAAAATATTTTGACAGTTAAACCTAAGCGATCCGCTGGTGTGATCGAGTTTTTTTTTGACTTAAGTTTACTTTTTTAGAAGTTCTCTAACTCCGCCGTCGGTAGTAGGTAGAAAGTAGACAAAACCACAAAAACTCCTAAAATTGAGCATTAGCAGTGGCGTCAAAAGTTCTTAAAAATACATACAAAATACGAAATTCGAATACGCAAGCTTTTAGTGAGTGTCAAATGAAAATCATTGTGCTACTTGAATTATTTCTCATTCGTATGTGTAAAATATAAGCCATAAAATCTGGCAGTCTTCGGATTGTGTCAAGTTTCGTTTATTTTTGTGGACTTACGTAGCTGGTCATACAAGAGCGAGCAATTTAGTTCCAGGCCATTTGGCTCGTGGGCATTTCAACTTAATTCCAATCTGGGGATCATACACGACCGAGTCAGGGCAGATCAGAACTTATTGAAAGCAACGCAAGAACCTTTGCGCCTTTGCGGACATTTCGTTTTTAAAACTGGAATATGTTTTTCATTAAAAATGCTTAGAGGTCTTGAACATTTGCGTCTACCAATCACCAAAAAAAGTATTAAACATTTTGAATCTGGGCGAACTTTTTGGCTCAAGCCTCCCCGGCCTTATTGCGGGCTAATGGGCCACACAATCATGGATAATTTTGGATAGGCGCGGTGCCATTTGTCTCTTTGGCTCGCCCGTATATATAAGGCCAACTAAAACGTTCAGCACACAAATTTGGCAGTTCATACGAACAAAAAAAATAACCCACGCTTGTTTTCATTTCTTGTGTCATATATAAGTAAATAACCAACCAGACGTTTACGAGTATGGGAATAAATTAACGCGCTTAAAATGCATAAGTAACCTACTTAACTGTCGTTTCCATATCATAACCGTATTTAATTTGTTCCCGGATGTGTTAAAATAAAGCTACGTTATATATTATAATTGTCACTTAAACGACATGGTACGTTACGTTGACTTCACTGTCAAATTACATAAATGTATGTAAATACGTCAACTTATTGTGCTTTGCCCTGGACCCGAAAATCTGTTTTTTTCTTCGACGTATTTGAACCCTATTGAGTCGGAAGATATTGTTTTTCTTTAGATTCAGACTTTTGATAATCTCAATCAATCAACCAAAACTTTTTACCCGCTTGTCACTTTGAAGTTTGAATTTCGCGGCGTTGTGGTTCAGTTTTGGTTAAATCCGTTAAATAATAAAATAGTCATCGCCTTCTTTAGCATTATTTCGAAGAAAAGAGAACTTTGTCTTTTGCCCAATTGAGAACTACATACTACAGTCTGCGAAATTTTTTTATACGCACCGGTTTTCTCTATGAAGAAGTAGAAGAAATGAAATAAATTTCAGTGAAAAGGATGCTTCGTGATAAAGTTAAATCAATCAATCATATAAAGCATCATTTATTTTAACAAAAATATTTTCGTAAACAAATTTAAAAAATTGTACTATAGTCTTAAAAATATTAACTTTTGTTGAATGACAGCAAATATTCTATTCGGCATAGAGTTAATGAGGTTAGAAATGATTTCATTGCTAATGATATCCAATGTGCACTTCATTTCTACGCGAAGTGCACTAGAGTTCTCAAACTGACGACCATTTTTATAAATTTCGCGTACCAAAACACCCTATAGATTTTCTATGGGGTTTAGGTCAGGACTACATGCCGGCCAGCGAAGATATGGAATGTCCTTTTGCCTGAACCATTCTAGCGAGTTCCGAGAAACATAAATTGGTCCGTTGTGCTGTTGGAAAATGAAATCTCGGTCCCCAACAAAGTCTTCCAAAAAATGGAACAAGAGATGAATACAGGATTTCGCAGTAAATTTTCGCATCCACTTTCGTTGAAATGAAAAACAATTTCGTTCCTCAAATAATCACGCTTCTTCCGGAAAGGTTTTTCTTATTCTTGGTGGCTGTTTGTGACATAAGTCATGCCAATAATCACTGAAACCATCTGGGCCGTCCAAATTAATAGACGGTGGTCCATATTTCTACCCAATTCAAACAATTTCTGGCAAATGTCAGTCAGTCGGGCTGTCTTATGGCATTTTTCAAATGCTTTTTGTATACAACATTTGGAGTATTTTCTAAAATTTGTTGAACCCTTCGTTTTGTTATGGGCAAATCGTGATGAGCAACAATTTGGCCAGCAGTCCTTTTATTTTTGGTTGCTTCGATGACAATTCGATTTTTTCTATTCGATTTACTTTTCTCCAGTATTTTCGACTACCATTCTTGCCTTTTCTTATAAATTTCTCGACGCCTTCAGAACGATTAATTTCTTGTGCAATAGCCCTTTTGGATTCACCACGTTTCTTTCTTACTTCTGTTAGTGCACAGATATCAACTAAAATACCGATAAACTCAAAGCGTATAAATGAATTTAGGGCTTCAGCAACAGCAATTTACCAGCTGTCAAAATCGTAATTTGGTTATCTTAGTCTCTGACGATCCCGTAACAATAAATCATTTTTGAATTAACTCTCTCTCTCTCACTTACTAACAACCAGGCATGTAAAGATTTCACTAAGAGCCATGGATAATGAAAGTTTCGTCATAATTTTTTTACAATTTTCGATGGGTTTAAATTAATTTCGCAGACTGTAAAATATCGATTAGAAGGCGACTGAATTTACGGCATGTCAAACCCCTGGTGGTCGTGTGATTGTTTTATAAATCTCGCGGCCATTGGTACCCAAAAATCAAAACTCTTACGCCAAATTTGAAAAATCCCGATGGAAAGGGAAAGAGATTAACAATCAGTGTTTGCTTTTGTACTACGTGTTAAATTGTACTTTCTGAAGAGCGAATGTATGACGTAATTTTGCATGCGTGTTCACATTTATTCGGTTCCATTCAGTATAGCCCATACTTCGATAGTGTTGGGTTAATTTTCGGTTTTCAGAGAGGACCTTCTTCACACACAAGCGAGGTTTATAAAGGGTGTTTTTTTAGAGGCATTATAATTTAAATGTAATTTCTGGCATCTGACCGGCTGGCTCGGAGGTAGTCCAATTTTCGATGACTTTTTCCAACATTTGTGGCCGTATATCGGCAATAACGCGGCCAATGTTGTCCTCCAGGTGGTCGATCGTTTCGGGATTATTGGCGTAGACTTGCGACTTCGCATATCACCACAGAAAATAGTCAAGTCGCGTTAAATCGCACGATCTTGATGGCCAATCACGAATCCGTAACGTGAACCTATGCGGTTACCAAACGTTTCCTTCAATACATCAATTGTGGCATGTACATCATGGTTGTTCAATTGATGAACGAAAAAGTCAGTAATCATGGCTCTACAGCGGTCAGCATTGACTGTAACGTTCTGGCCAGCATTGTTTTTAAACAATTACGGACCAATTATTCCATCAACCCATAAAGCAGTTTTTGTGGATGTACATACACTTAAAGATTATCATCACTCCAAATACGGCAGTTTTGTTTATTAACGTATCCATTCAACCAAAAGTGAGCTTCATCGCTAAGCAAAATTTGCTTATGAAAATTGGGATCAACGGCAATCTTGCTTTCGGCCCATTCACCTAACCTACGACTTGCTAAGTGATCCTGTATCTTTTCATGTTGAAATGCCAAGCCAAACTAAAAATAAATCAATTGACAGCTGACAAAATGGCCTCCAGTTAAAATAGTGTTGCCAACTTAAAGTTCTATACCTCTAAAACAAACACCCTTTGTATAACTATATGTCAGGCAATAAACGGCCCATACAGGACATAAAGTCTAGCTTCTCTAACCATTGTGTTTGCAAAGATATATTTTTGAAATGAATGGAAGGGACCTATTTTTCGAGATGTTCTATTCTCAATTTTTAGCAAACGAAATTTAAATGTAAACCAAATTTATTCACAGACTATTTTCTTAACCTGTGGTTAAGAAGCTAGCCATAGCTATCATTCAAATGCGTCATTGGAACAAATCAGTGGAACAGAGATTTCATTTTTTTGACAAGTCAGATACAGGTTTTAAGGTTAGAGTTGATCACTGAAAGCAAAACTGACAGATGAGAATAGAGAAAAGAGAATCGAACACATCAGTGAAAATTGATTTAAAGATTTAAAGAAAAGTTTAAATCAGAATTAAGTAATTTTGTTTGTCGAAAAATTCCTTAAGTGATTAGCTTTATTTTGATGCCGCTTAAAGCAAATATGGTGTGTTTAGTCGTCTTAAAATACGTAAACACAATTTTCAATGACAGCTATAACTAGCCCCTAACTCTATAAAGTGACTGTGTGTGTGTAGTGTATGTCTGGTAACACGTTTATGTTCCTCTACCATCACCAACCGTCTTAGGATTTCAACTTAATTCTTAAACTAAGTACACCATTCTGCTTAATCTAGATTAAAGCCTCGTTAGCATCCTTTACCTTCCCAGAATCACAATCTGCCTTAACTTCAATTTGCAGGTTAAAATTGTTTTTTTTTCTAGCCTTACACATTCGATGTTCTCTTATTTGGTTTAATTTTGCTTCAACGCCCGTTAAATAGGAATAAAAAACAACACAAATAATCCCAAATCCCCACAAGCAAATCCTTAATTCATGACATAACCTCACTCTACTCAAAAAGCCATGCCATTCACTCCACCTCCCAGCCCGTAATGAAAGTCAAAAAGCACACACACACATCAATTTACATTCCATTCCGCATGGAAAATAATCCGCAAAAAATGTCTCCCAAGAAGAAAGAAAAAAGAAAAAAAAAAAAGGACCAAAGAAAAAAAGAAAAATGTCCATTCTCAGCATTGGAATGTCCATTCCGAAGTCCTAATCCAACGAACAAATTCACCTTAATACCCATTAAGTTCGGTGCTGAGCATAGAACACATACGCCAGGACAAAACACACACGATCGACAATGACAAGAGGACAGAACAGACAAAAAAAAAACACATAACAAATTATGAACACGAATTCATGCAATTTTCGTCGCAGGAAATGGGCACTCACTGAACCAGGACAATGATGATGAGGTGGCAATAAAAATATTTGCGAGAAGATAGAACAGAATTCCTGTGGGGTTATCAATTTATGTCCTTGTATTCGAATCATATCCTCTCCTGAGAATGATAATCCTTTTTCGCTTCACCTCCTTTGAAAATAAGTATCACACAAAGGTAGTAGTAGTAGTAGTAGTAGTCCTTTTTCTATACATTTTTTTGGGGGGAGGTCATTTAATCAAAGCTCTTTCGGCGAACATTGTAAGGATAATTTTGAAATAATCCCAAAATGATTACATTTTCCAGGGGACCTGCATCGTCCTCCAGCTCGTCGTCGTACAGCGGCAATAGGAACAACGCTGCGGCTGGGTATTCATCCCGACCAGTTGCATTCCCCACCGAGAGTTATGGCTATAAAGGTGACCAGCAAGAACGGAAAGGACTCCACGACCGACTTAGTGTGGGTAAGCTACGATTACAGAAGGGACACTCGCATGAAGGTGAGAAGCGTAAACAGCAGAAAGTATAACAATATGTTTTTCGTGCAGGACACTACACATCGGGTGCAAGTCATTCGGACTATGGAAATCATGGTTATGGGAGCTCCTCGACCGCACATCCCTACGGACCACCGCAAGCAATTGAATACGAGTATTACGCTCCGACAGGAAACAGCCATGGCTACTCGGAAGGAGGCGGCGGCGGTGCAACAATTCCCGTAGAACTGTACAATCGAGGATATGGCGGCTATGGACATAGCGGTGAATATACTACCTACACAGTCGGCACGGGACACGAGACAGGAGGTATTCATAGTGCCGCCGGCGGACATCAAAGTGGCAAACAAGGCTACGATAAGGCGCTCCTGGCTAAGAGTTTTCTAATCCCACTGGCAAGTGCTGCGGTCCTGGGTATTGCAGCAGCTCTGGCAAGTAATCCACTTTTGCTGCAACTCGGGACGGTTTCCAGCATCGGAAAGCGAAAGAGAAGAGAATTAGGAGAGGATCTATCGCATTCGATGGCTTATCGCAGTCAGAGAAGGAATTAGTGTTGGATTTCTTTCTTATTTCCCTCTCGTTATTGTATGATTTCATTATTGTTTGGTGTATCTTTGACTCAATAAAAATTCAATTAACCGGAAGAAAGTTTGAGAGACTTACCGCAGAATCACTTCGTCTGATGTCATGGCGAATGGTGGTGGCGCATTCAGTATTGCATACTCTTAGGCGGTTTCTTATTTTTTTTTTTTACGTTTTGCTTACAGTAGGGGCAATCAAAATGGGATGAATCTGGAAAAGAAGATTTTTATTACAAGATAAGAACAGCTTAATAACAGGAAAATATTATATTTGAATATATTGATTCAGGTATTACGTCAATGATTTTCTTATTCTAAAAAGTGTGTATTTTTCACACACCCGTTGTTGAATAATAAAATAAAGGTAAATATAAATATGGTGAACTGTATTTATTCATCACATCATCTTTTCATCAACTTCAAAGCAATTATTAAGTTTTCATAAATTGAAGAAACATTTAAAGACAAGTGACACTTTATATAATTAAAAACAGATTAGCATCTCCATGTCTTAAATTTCAACCAAATAAGTAAGGAATGACCCTACAAGTGCTAGTTAAAATGTAAACAGCTTCGAATCTGACTAAGGTGTAGAATAGAAAGAAACGTAGAACAGGATGGCAAGCGATTTAATAAAATCCGGTTAGCTGAATCTTGGAACTAGATTTTTTAGGAGGTTTCATCGAAAAAATTTGAGGGAAACCTCCTGATTTCGATGGAGGTTTTAGGAATTTTTGCAAATCTAAGTAAACCATCAGCGAACTAAATTAAACATACTCCCTGCTTAAATGTTATCCACAAACGTGAGAGCATGCTACGGAGAAATCTAAGTGCTCATATCTTATGAAGACACATGGAGTTGTAAGCGGTAACCAGGTTTGCTCCCGTAAAATCATGGGTACCTGCAGTATATAGTTTCCTGTATGTAGTCCTCCATAACCCGTCAACTCATACGGGACCAAATATGTATTTTCCGAAGAATTTTTCTCTTGAAACGACCAAAGATACCGGCATCCGCTTTAGGAAGAGTCTCATAACAAGCGTTACGCACATGTGCGATTTGTATGGAATGTATGTGCCTGATACAGGATATGGGCATGTAAGTCTCGCTTATCTTCTAGACGACCTAGTGATTCAAATCGCCTTAAAAAAGAATGGAACTGGTGTCAAGACAAAGGTCTAAAGGTTTACCCCTCTACAACAACAATTGTTCCCTTCACCCGGAAAAGGAATCACATCCCTTCAACCTTATCACTGAACAACACTCTAATACCATTCTCAAAACTCTAGTCTTAGCAATCATTAAGTATTCAACTCTAGTTGTGGGAAAAGTTAAACCAAATATTTGCAAATATTCACAGTCTACAGACCTGTGTAGACTCTGCCAGCCAAAAAAGGCAGAACACATCCTGCAATCATCCAAAAGAGGCTTAAATGATTCATCAAAGGACTCACCGAAACTCAGGACATTGTCAAATCATCGTCCTCACCAATCGTAAGGTTGCAGGTGCCAATCATCCTTAACCTTTTTTTTATGTCGCTTATGTCAGTTTGCAGATTTTTTGGTGTAAGTTCTTGCGAGACCTCGTCTATGGTGGATTCCTGCTTTCTTATCGCTGCATGTTCCTCCAAGTGCCGTAGATGTATACCACATCACATCATCAGCAATCAAGTATACTATACCAACACTCTTAGTGGAACTTAACCGTCAATTGCTCCTTCTGAACATTTTAGAAGCATTTAAAAAACATTTAAACGAAGGAAAAGTGTTAGAAACGCACTTTCACCTCAATTTTTCTGATACATTTCTTTGATGTAGAATTTCGAGCTGCTTTTAACATCCGGAATTTCATGAATACATGTTTGGCGTTAACAATTTACCCATAATAGTGCGGATAGGATTTGTGAGGATTCTTCCTTGAAACCTGATATCGTGACAGAGGTTGTGTCAAAAAGAAATTTAATTCTCCAAGTTTTTTACTCGTCCACTCCTCTTTCTTGGGAATCAGCATTTGCTTCAACCTTCCTTTGGTTGAATTGATGGATCCAACACCATGGGTGGTTTGCTCGTATGTTAGTTTTATTGGTTGGATGTTGCTGATAAGTCTAATACTTGATTATGGTGCGTAGTTTTTTAAAGCAAAGTTGTCATAATCTGTTTTTTGGCTCTGAGACCTTTGATCTCTTAAGGGGTTACAGGGGCTTATTCGGGGAAAAAAGGTATATTTTCAACAATTTTTTTTAAAATAACATATTTTATTCAAACTTTTTACTGTTTGAATTTTATACGTTTGAAAAAGAATTTCTGAAATTTGCAAAGGAAAATATTCAAAACTCCGCCAAAGTGACACGTCTTTTTTTTCGATGACCACTCGGAAAAAAGGTGCTTCTGCGTTGACAGTAGAACTCGTGACAGGATCATCAGAAGTGAAAGAAAAAAATGTGTTTTAGTAGCAAAACAAAAACGGAAAATTGGATTTTTGTCACAAAAAAAAATGCTAATTTTGGTAAAATATACTGAACATTTTTTTGTTTTATATAGTTCTAATTGAAAAAAAAATCCTTCGTCCAAATCCTCGTGACTTGTATCTCAAAGACCTGTGTAAGATTTCATCAAAATCGGTTGAGTGGTTTCCGAGAACTTTTTACAACCGACTTTGAAAACACAGCTTCGAGAAAAGTTTGGATAACATCAAATAAACCTCGTGATTCCATTGAGTGCGCACCTTCCCAAGGCTGTATCTCCGAAAGTTTTATTCGGAATGACTTGAAAATTTACGATAATATTCTAGAGATGTTGTAAAAATTAATGAGATAATAAAAAAAAAATCAATTTTTTAAAGCTGTGAAACCCATGGAAGCCCTTAAGGACTATTCACATAAAGGACTGTTCACATGAGAGCGAACTGCGAATAGGCGAATCCCGAACAAATCAATTTTAATGTATTTATGAATAGAAAATTTCTATTGCTTCTACCACAAAAGCTTGATATTTAATTTTGATCTAACATATTATCTAAAAAAAACTGAGTCTAAATTGAGAAAAATTGAAAAATTCTTGCCGCCAACTGTCACTCTTAATTCACATAATACAGACGCGATCCACAAATCCGCGATTCGTTCAAACATTACCTTAAAATTGACACATCTTGCTGTTGACATTTGCAAATCGGATTCGCGGGTATCTTAGACCAAAAAAGTTCTCATGTGAATGAAATGTCAGAATTTACGAATATTCGCCTGTTCGCAGTTCGCGGTTCGCTCTCATGTGAATGATCCTTAAGAGCGAATTGCGAAAAGGTGAATTTCTAACAAATCAATTTAACTATATGAATTAAAAATTTTTATTGTTTCTACCACAAAATAATTATATTTAATTGATCTTACATTTTATCTAAAAAAAATTAGTCTAAATTGATTGAACTGTCACACTTTCCACATAATACAGACGCGATCCACAAATGAATCAATCACTCGAACATAACCTTAAAATTGACACATCTTGCTGTCAATATTTACAAATCGGATTCGCGGGTATCTTAGACCAAAAAATTGGTCATGTAAATGAAATGTCAAAATTTACGAATTTACTCCCTGCTACAGACTATTTCAAAGTTTGTGTCTTACATGTTTTCCACACATTTGGAATTAAAATTCTAGACATAGGAAATCACACTTAAAATCTTCTTTTGAAATAAATCTACAGGTAGGACACGACTAGCGCCCTTAAAAAAATGTGTCTACCCACATTTAGGTACCACAAAAAAGTCGCTCAACAAAATATATTTCACAAAGAAACATAAGCATCAGGGTTCATCATCGTCATCTCGCTTTAACTACTTTCAAATCTTACAATTTCACGCATACACCCAATCGAGGTCTCTACTTTCAATTTCTACTGCTTCGCTTCAGTATAGTGTCAGCGAGTGAACGGTATTTTATTTTATTGACAATTAATAAGCCCGTCACTTTCGCGTCATTAGGCATACCGGCGGGCATTTATTACAAATACAAATTTCTATCGCCACGCGAGCAGCCCTAATCAAATACACATTTTGATTAATTCCATCAGCGATTCCGAATGGTGATGGTGCTACTGCTGCTGTTGCTTTAATCCCCCACAAATTTACGACCCGCAGCGCAGCCCTGCATATCGTCATCATCATTGCATGCATAATAAGTTTCTTCAACTTTAACCTCGAACTCGGGAGGGGGGTAACGTTTAAAAACAACGAACTCTGCGACGACGACAACAACGACAACGTTGGCGACGTGTGGCGTCTACGAGTACATCTGTTGTCATTTGATTCGACATTCGCTCCAACTCCAGGCTAGGCAAAGATTCTTTGAGGAATTCCTTTGCTCCGATCCCAATCGCAATCGCAATGGCAATCGAAAATCGTGTTTGGATATCATTTTTCACTGGAAAGTAGACAGCCCGCGAAAATATTTATTAAAAACACTACACCCGCTGCATAACAATTCACTGCGGTCCGTCTGGCTTGAGAAGAGGAGTTGCTGGTGCTGCTGGCTGGTCTGGTGTTGCTCTGTTGCTGTTGTTACTATTATTATTATTATTATTATTATTTTGCCGGCGCGGCGCGGTAAAATTAGCATTCAATTGATTCCAATTGCGTTTTATGAGGTGATGTGATAGTAGTGGTGGAGTGGGAGGCGGGCTTTTTTACGTGCTATGTAACATACGTTCGCCATGTGTGACATTTGGGAGGGGAATGGTAGCGGAGATGGCACGCACGTATTGAGAAACACTGTCAACCAGATTCAGTCAAATTTGACAAACAAATTGCAAAGAAAATAATTAAATTCCAATTAAGTTTGCGGTGGACGTGATGTGATCATGAGTAGCGTATCTGAGAGTATCTCTGTTTGCTGTTTGCTTGCGGGGCACACCGGTTCAAAAGACATAATTAGACATAATTACGGAAGAGGAATATAATTACCGTCGTATGTTGATTAGATAATGTGAGTCGAGTTAGGTAGGTATGCATGATGATTAGATGATCTGCGAATGTAGGTCATGCTCGCTTACGAAGGAAGCTGAGTCACTGCATGTTTGCTGATTAAGTTCGAAGTCTATATGAGATTTGAGGTGCAGAGATGGTAGAATCTTAAATTCGTTATGAGCTCGGAATACATATCTTACCCGCGGGAGCAGGTTTACTTTATTTCTCATTTGTATTGCTATTGTGTTTTAAAAAGCTAGTACAATACAGCGGCTCAGTCGTTAGTTTGTTGGACTACTTAGCCCGGTATCCAGATTGTAATACTCCCCGGTTCAACTGATAGAACAGTGTGACTCCGAAGGTCAAAAGTAT
This sequence comes from Ferdinandea cuprea, assembly GCA_963576555.1. Taxonomy (NCBI): domain Eukaryota; kingdom Metazoa; phylum Arthropoda; class Insecta; order Diptera; family Syrphidae; genus Ferdinandea; species Ferdinandea cuprea. The sequence goes on from OY754958.1 coordinate 67,619,025, forward strand.
GACTTATCTGTCATAAGAAGATTCAAATGTAAAAACCTTCTTTTTTTCTTTCATTTATGTGGAACAATGGTTGGGGAGGGTAACTCCTAGATCGTGTATTTTATATCGTGTATCGAAGAAACATTTTAGAAAAACCATTACATTTTAGAAACGTCAATGAAATGTTTTCATTTTGTTTCCCATTTGTTTAAAAAAAACAAAAACATTTCAGGAATGCTTTTAATTTTTTTAAATCTTTTCGAAATGAACACCTTAATATTTACTGTTTCTATGTGACAAAAAACAAGCATGTTGACTTCATCCACAAAAGGGGGAGGGGGAGGGGATCTCTTTATCTTACAGCCAACGATTGCATGCCAACAAGTCATTTATTTATTTATTTAGACCTGCAGTTAAGAAACAATCACAAGGCAACTGGTTCTGAAGGAAGCACAAAAAACGCATTTTTCAAAAGCCAGATAAATTGAAACAACGTCATATCACGTTACTAAAGGGTGATCCATTTCGAGGTTCCCTACTTTTTTAAAGAAAAAAACACAGACAATTCAAATTTAATGGAGAATGTTTATTATCATTTGAAAGAATATTCTTTGGCATTTATTTTTTGAAGATTATGTCTATCAAATGTTGGCCGTTGCTACGTCGCAGATGGTCCATCCGTTGAGTCCAATTTTCGATCACTAGTTCGAGCATTTCGACTGGTAACTGGCGAATGACACGCGTGATGTTTTCCTCCAAGGCCTGAATCGAAGCGGGTTTGTCGGCATAAGCTTTTGACTATATCCCCACAGGAAAAAGTCTAACGGTGTGATATCACACGATCTTGGTGGCCAATCGACCGGCCCAAAACGTGAAATTATGTGCTCACCGAAATGTTCTCTCAATAAGTCCATTGATTGATGCGATGTGTGGGAAGTGGCGCCGTCTTGCTGAAACCAAATGTCGCCGAGATCACGAGCTTCAATTTCAGGCATCAAATAGTCGGTTACCATGGCACGATAACGGTCGCCATTGACGGTTACGTTCGCACCGGCATAATTTTTAAAGAAATATGGACCGATGATTCCACCGGTCTGGATGAAGTGGCAGTTCTTCAATCTCTTCAGGTTGCTCTTCGTCCCAAATGCGGCAATTTTGTTTGTTTACATACCCATTGAGCCAGAAATGGGCCTCATCGCTAAACAAAATTTGCCTCGAAAACGTCGGATCTTCTTGGAACTTTTCAAGAGCCAATAGAGCGAAGCGATGTCGCTTGGGAAGGTCGAGCGGCTTCAGTTGTTGCACAAGCTGTATTTTGTACGCTTTCAATTTAAGATCTTGACGTAAAATGCGCCAAGTCGTTCCATACGTCAGTCCGAGTTGCTGCGAACGGCGCCGAATCGACTCTCTACGGTCTTCGTATACACTCTCAGCTACGGCCGCTATATTTTCTTCACAGCGTGCTGGACGTGGTCTATTCGGTCGAATATTATCCAATAATGAATGCTGGGTCTCAAAATGGGTGATGGTGTTGCGAATAGTACGCTCAGTAGGCCGATTATATTGACCATAAGTTGAGCGAAGTGCACGAAACACATTCCTCACAGAACGTGAATTTTCATAATAAAGTTGAACAATTTGTAAACGTTGTTCACGCGTAAGTCTTTCCATTATGAAATGCCAAACAATACTAAACAAAAATAACATGACAGCATGACACGACTCACACGTGATCTGTCAAAAAGGCTATTGAAAAAAGTATCTCTACTTGGATCACCCGTTATAAGGACTGAAAAGTCAGTTAACAATTTAAACACAGAAACCATTAGCTCAGTTGGGAAGCTTAATTCAGAAAATATATTAAGGCCACGGTAGTGCCCAGCCAAGTTCTCTAGCAACTTTAGAACTACACCCTTATTTGCAGGAACCAACTCAGACCAATTCTACCCCCTTCTAACTGGCGCTTACAACAAAGCTAGAAAGACAAAATTTGTCAGTGACTAAATCGCTGACAGATCATCAAAACTGTGGAGCAATTCCATTCATCGCAGAACGTTGAAATTTGACACAGTAATAGGATTTGCGGAGTAAAGTAAAGGGAAAAATTTGTGATTTTCTGCCCAGGAGGCGTGGTACCCATTTCTCTTAACTCAGACCCCAAAAGACCTTTTTTAGCAAAAACGGAAAATAATAAAATATTGTTTATTTTCCATTAACGGTGCGTTGTAGCAGCCTCTTTATTTACTTATTTAAACTTTATTTCATGTAAGAACTTAAAGCTAACATTCTTCTCATTACTACAATAAAAAAAACTATATAAAAAAAATCTTTAAATTTTGATGAAACAGTTCATTCAGAATGAACCATATTAAGTTAATATTGATGGGGTCAATATGAAAAAACAGAAACAATAAAAATAAACTTATAATTGTTACAAAATTGTTTATTGCAATCCAAAAAATAAAAAGTTTAACAAAGATTTGCAAAAAAAAGTATAATTATTATTATTGTTTATAACATTAATTAATGAATATATTTCTTCATGGTTGAAAAAAAAAAAGATTTTAATTTATTTAAAAAAAAAACTGATTCACGTCTCTCGCATCGCAGACTTAAAGGTAAACTGTTGAATAAACGAGGCGCGGTGACCTTGTAGAAGAGTGAAAAGTGTGATTTCCTTTTGTTAGGTACATTTACAAAATTCTGGTAAATTATGGGAATTATACAATCTTGAGGCGGAATAAGCGGAATTTTCAAAATAAATTTCAAAACCTTATAAAATAATAAATGCTTAAGAGGGAGAACCTTAAGGCTCGTGAATAACTCAAAGCTATAAGTTCTGCGGTGAACTCAACACACAACTCTTTTCTTTAAGTCAGCATCCAAAAGACTTAGTGTTATGAAATTATAGGGGAGGGTTATAGGGTGGCGTGGCAACCGCCAATATATCTTACTCACTCTACAGTTACGAAATTTTACATGTTTTCTTTAAAGGAAGCAAGGATCTATACAAAACAATTCTATTTTCCTCGAAAAAGGGCGCATTCGTCCTACAATTTAAATAGTTTTTACGATTTCCATTTAAAAAAAAATCTATACAAAAAGTATTGAAAGCACACCAAAAGCATAATGATAAAGAAGAGCCAAGTTCTCTTCACAAAAATCGTTTTTGCCTTAAAAGTCAGCCGCAAAAAGTAAAGGGTTCGCCAAATAAATTTTTTTTTTGAAACAGGGCGCAATCGAGTGTAGCTTCGGCTGTGTGCCACGTAGCGCCGTCCTGTTGAAACCAATTGTTGCCAATATCCTCCTCTTCAATTTTTGTGAACAAAAATTCGTTCAACATGGCCCGATAACGATCGCCATTGACTGTAATGGCCACTCCTTGCTCATTTTCGAAGAAAAATGGACCAATTATGCCTCTGGACCAAAATCCGCACCAAACATTGGATCGTTTTGGGTATATCGGCTTTTCAATGTATGCGTGCGGGTTTTCTGCGCCCCAAATGCGAGAATTTTGCTTGTTCACATACCCGCCAAGACCAAAATGAGCTTCATCTGAAAAGATGATTTTTTGGCAAAATCGGCATCTTCTCTATGACGCTATGTCGCAATATTTCCCAGCGTTGTTCAAGCGTATACACAACCATATTCGTTCAGCGGAAGGATAAAACTAATTATCTGTCAAATCAGACATGAGCTAAGTGTTACCATTCGCGAAATAAGCACTAGTTGAAAAAAAAACGTTAGATGGCGGACCCTTTACTAACAAAGATCTAAAATTTGTTTTCTAAATTTGTATGTAATATATAATTTAAAAGTTCACAAATAGTATCTTTATTTGTATTCTTGGCACGTTTTGCAACAAACTAATCGGAAAGTACCAGTGTAGCTTCCGGTCCGGCAAATCGAAAGATCAGCTCCACAAATGGAATCTTATTGCAGATTCGGTGAACAAAAAGGTGGCGCAAAAGTTGTTCATTAGCTGTAAATTATTTTTTCAACTATGTCGAAAAAATGATATCTGTTAACTAGCCGCCTGCCTCCAGAATTGATGACCATTCGGGTCTAAATGATAGTTTTTTCCATCACTCTTAACAGAACTTCCGGCGATAAGTCCTCGCATTCTTGACGGTTATTCTATTTGAGGGCTGAATGTTGTATCCCTCGCATTATTTAGGAGTACAGCGATCCGTGTCTTGGTGACGTTTATTTTGTAGATATGTTTACTTCACAAATGTCAAAGTAGATTTTGCAAAAATTGTAGCATCTTCCGATAAAACATTGCGCCACATTGTTTATTCCTAAGAAATCGCTGCTACTTGGGTTTGTCGAACAAAATTTCAAATCTATGAGTTGAATCTGGTTCGGCCACATCGGCCAAACCACTAGGAAGACTGAAATTTTAATTTAAAGATCAAGCCATCGCTGGAAAATATCGTGCTTGGGACCGTAGAGGATGAAATGTTATAGTAATCGCTGACGCAGACGCAATATACGACTCAAAAGTCCATTAGATCAAGTTGGTATAAAGCTTTTTTCGCGAGAATTTCGCCTACACATTTAATAAAGTTATATCTTTCGAGATGGTGAAGAAAAGCATAAGTTGAGATCTATGACGGTAAGTTAAAAAGGCAGCGACGGAACTTTTAGCAGTGGAAATAGGCAATTTTGTGGAAAGTCAAACAGCACTTAAACCGATCAGCCCCAATATAGTAACCAGAAGGTATTACTCTAGCTTGTGAATGATACTAATAATTTGGATAGAAACTAAATTGTTGATACTCTCAGGACACTGTCCAAATGATTTCATAAAAAGCGATAGCCAACTGAGCATCTGTGATACCCTAGAGACGCTGCTTACTCCGCAGGTAGCAGGATTCTTCAACAGCTTGGACGACTTGGCAGGTATACCTCTGTCCAGCCAGATCCAAACAGGTGACATGTGCTACCATGAACTTACTCCAATGGCATCTTCTTAAAATATGCATTTTTGGCCTCTGTGTGCAGATTTGCACCATGCAAGCAGCCTTCCTAACACAAAATAAGCCAACTGGGTTAACAATTCAGTAGAATTCATTACTCAGGATATTCTCAACTCAAGTACCAATATGGAGAAATAAGCTTCGACCGGCCTCTTAACGCCAAGGATCAGCCACATTCCATAAATGCTCGACCTAAATACCTAATTTACCTAATGTTTAACATCAGAGAGACAATTTTTCGCATTTAAATAACTTTTTGCTGTTCAATCAGTCACAGTGATCTCCTCTCTCATAATCTCGTTAGCAAGATCGGAACGTTATCTCAATTTCAGTGAATTATTTCAATTCCAATTACCATACCGCAACCGAAACCACACACACTTCCACATGCAATAATCCGGTTTGCTTATATTGGACCACAAAAGATTAATTTAAGTAAAAAATTTATTAAATTTATTCACTTCTGTACGAATACGGATGATGTTGTGGTTTCTTTGAAAGGAAATCCAGCTGCCGCCGCACGTACAAGTACACGTACAGAAAAGTTGCTAATTCGATCTTAACCACAAAAATTGCGTTCATCACGCAACCCCAGATGATCATTTAAAGTGAATCGAACCGCGCAGTTCCGCCGTTTGCACGTGCCTAACGCAGAAAACCCGCAAACACTAAATATACAGCACTATTTGTTTTGTGTAGCTGCTAGGCCAGCCCCTACCCTTAGTGATCATGTTTCTGACTCATACGTAGTCATGTCCGGAATAATCTAAATCTGAATTTTTCTTCAATGTGGAATTTCATTCAGAAAAAAATCGATTCACAGCATCCATCATCAATGCGGCTTCGGCATTTCGAGGGAAGTTGGATGGAATTCCCGGTCGCCACGCCAGCCTGCCAGCATTATGCTTTGGTGATGGGACCCTCATGAGCGAGCAGCATAAATTGACATTGTTTGCTTCATTTGAATCATAATTTAGCTATACAGCAGGAGGAATGGGTAAAGCATCAACTGCAGTTACTCATTTGTCAGTAAGTTCAGTTGTTGCGCTGGACGGCACAGCAGACTTTGAAGGCGAACTATTTAAAACTTGAGAAGATGATGGCCGCTGGGTGAATGTTTGTTTGGAAACGAAAGAAGACGAGTGACATTAACCATTTGTCTTCATTCGGAGGCATTAAGCTAACTATAGTAAACCATCTGTGAAGTGAAATGTTGTCCAAGGGTCTTGAACTTTGACCAGATAATAAATCGACTTTGGTAGGTTTATGTAAATGGCGAAAAAGATGCATTTTTTATTACAGAAGATGTGGGAGTAATTAAGACTTCAACTGTTGACCTTTAAGTCAAGAAATGCATTGTATGAAACGTAACAAAATGTCCGCCGCTGTTAGTCTAACAAATGCGAGCCCTTTTGAGCACATTTTTCATTACATTCTGACTTCATTAATTTCATCACGAATATTTTGTTTGAGTTGCTTTAGCGTTTCTGGTTTGTTTGCATAAACCTTGCTTGTCAGATATCCCCACAAAAAGAAGTCCGGGGCAGTCAAATCAGGCGACCGTGGAGGCCAATCAACATCACCATTTCTTGAAATAACTTGCTGTGGAAAGAGGTCCCGCAGTAGTTCCATTGTAATCCTGACTGTATGCGATGTGGCACCGTCTTGTTGATACCACATGTTAATCAAGCCCAAAGCATGCAGGTGTGGCGTTAAAAAGTTTTCAATCATATCACGATATCGCTCCCCATTCACAGTTACCGTTACGTCGTTTTCATTTTCAAAGCAGTAAGTTCCAATGATTGCTCCTGACCAAATTCCACACCATACTGTAACTTTTAATGGATGCAAAGGTGACTGATGAATAATTTGAGGGTTTTCCATTGCCAAGAACCGACTATTCTGTTTATTCACAAATCCATTCAAATGAAAATGAAAAAAAAAATTACACGCAACTTTCTCATCGTCACAGTAATCGATGATTGATTTTGATAAAATGTTTTAACGTTTAAAACGTTGGTTTATCGAATATTTTTCCGTAATAAGTTTGCCACGTGTCTACTTCACGACTGCCAAATATGAACTGTCAAGACTTATGTTTACCAAAATGGCGGCAAAGTAAAGTGGGAAGGTATACTCCCGGCGGAAACCCTGTATAAGCAAATTCCTTTAGATCTTTCAAAACATTGCAACGAAGATATCTAAGATAAATCCTTATCTGATAATATTGATTGGCATTTTTTTTGCCATAATTATTAACGCAGAGTTTGTCTTTGTATGACTTGAGCAGTTCATAGATATTTTTTTGGCGCAATTAACTCTCAAGCTGTACAGAATTAACCTACACTTTATCTTTCAAAATATAACTCGCACTATATCTCGAGATTTTTCAAAAAAAGTGCAAATCGAGTTTATTAAGTTGAAAGAGAAGAATTTTTTTAAACCAAAATTTAACTTTGGTTAGCTCATTTCTGAACGCTCAGTGTATTAAATTAACTGAAAACTAATAATTTTTATATAATTTGTAAGCTTGTTAAAATACCCAGAAAAATTATTTATTCCTTTTTCCCACGAAAGGTCTTTTTAGCATCAACATTTCCACGCAAAGGGAGAAAGCCCACGATTTAACAACACTGGCACAGACACACTTCGAAAAACTACGAAAAAAAACAACTCCATGACGATGGTACATAATATTATATGCCAAGATTTCCACCAATAAATGTGCTGCTTCAACTGACGGGTTTTCTACTCTGCCTGTCCGTCCTCATGTATAATATAATAATTGTTACTTATAGATCACCTTCGACAACCGTTTCTCAGTTAAGAAAGCAATGCATGTGACCGATTTTATGATTCTGGGCGTTGAGGACGAACAAATTTTCAAATGAACCGCAAGAATTTGCATGCGAACTAAAAATCCATGATGTTTTGTTTTACAAACGTAAATAAATCCGCAGATTTAACCACTCAGTCACCAATCCCGATCTTCATCAACACGATCTAAACACATACAAACTACACATAGCACTCCATTCCCTTCAACTAAAATCAAACACTAAATGCCAAACAATTTCAAATAAGTGACTCGAACATTGAAAATTTATTTACAAGTTTTGGTTTATTAGAGTTTTTTTTTATAAATAAAGTTATTTACGTTGACTTTGCTGTCAATAGGGGTTTTTCCTCTTTGACAGTGTGACAGTTCAATACATTTTTGTACTATGACATCATAACATGTGAATTTTTAATAAATTTACTGCTTAAAGTGCGTTTATAAGCAAAACATGAGGAATAGCCGTCCTTTGAGTTATTTTTAAGTAAGAAAATCGAATCATATTTGAAATGACAGATTAGGTACTTGTATTAAAATTGCATGAAAACATATATTTGTTGGTAAACACCGAGAGGGTGCTTCTTTTCAAACGTACCTAGGTATATACTTTATTATTTTTTGTTAAATTTAACTAACCTCTTAACCTCTTTTCACCAAGTTAAGTGGTGAAGAATTTCGGGGCTTACTACTTAAGCGGACATAAGACTCTCATGAAGTAATTTTATTTTTACTTATGCAATTTGATCATCCCCCAAAATAAAAACTAACTTTCTTTGAATCTGCTCTACAATTTGTTATTCCTTTGGGCAATTTTTTGACGAAATAAAAACCAGAAACTCATAAACTATCAGCCGTATTTATTAGATTTCCTTAAAACACCTCTCAGAGGTTGCTTAGTTAAACAACGCGTAAGTATTTATGCAACCTTTACGCATCTTTGCTGAAATTGTGATTTATGAACGATTTTCTTCTGTGTTTTAACTAAACGAGGTTCGTGTCTAAATAAGTTAGGACACTTAAAAAACTAGTACAAAAAACATAAGATTCTACTACATTTTGCTTTAAAGGTGCAGAAACTCAGCTGCTTTTGGCAGATATTTGTTTATTTACATTGAAATATTTTGCGTAGCATCATGGCCCCAATAAAATAAAGGAAAAAGGTCGGAAAATTGGGATTCCACTGATAAGGTACTACAATTTTCTTATGAAATATGTTACAAAGGCACACATACATATATATATAATCAATTATACGATTTGCATTTTCGGGTTAATTTGTTGGCTAAAGAAGTTAATTAAATCGTTATACTTCACAAAAGCCGCATTTGAAATGGAATTTTTATATCTCTACACCTTTTTACAACTTTCTGGTTTTAATAAAAATATAAAAATGACATTTCCAATTAAAATCAAATTTTACACACACCTTACGCAGCCTCTAAATTGGCGTTTAGGTTATGCATCGCTTAAGCAACGTTGCTTAAGTTTTATAAATTATGTTTTGCTGCGTAATGGCAGTTTAAATATTGCGTTTAAGTTACGCTGGCCTTAAAACATGTTTATAAATAAGGCTGTATATACATAACCTTATAAATTGTTCACATTGTATTCACACTCACATTTCCAACAATATTATAATTTTTTTGTTGATATGTAAGCCGATAGGTGGCAATACTAGTAAATAGTTGTTAACGGACCATCCCAAACCTGCTTCGAGTGTTCATTAAATAGCAAACAAAAAATTTAATTTGCATGCATCTCTAATAAGACGGTTTATATTTTGTTTCACCGATCCTGAATCAGACGCCGTAGCCGTCCCATAATTATATTTCTTACGTCTCTGACAAACCCTCGCCAATGAACACAGAGCACATTTACTCAAACACAAACTGAACCCTATCGTGTGTTACCCACAAGATAAACTTTTTCTAATTTTATTCAAAACTAAGCACAGGTAATTTAAAACTGATTTAACACAAACTAACTTAAGAGCTCTTAACCCTTTACACACCGCATTGAAATCTGAGGTTTCGCAAGAAATCGGGAGGTTTCCCATACATTTTTCAGATTTCCAAACCTCGTTGTTGTATGAGGTTTCGATGAAACTCCTCAGAATCTGGTTTGAATGGTGAGGTTGTCAAAGCAAAAGCACCTTTAAACACATTCTACAAGTTCCACAAAACAGTTGACAAGCGGTTGACAGAGTGTCAACTGTGTTACAAGTCAACTGCAAATCACCTAAGAGTCAACTTACCGATATCTTGACGACGATCACGCATTATAAGCTTATAGTGGACTAGCAGTGTACTTAAAAATTGAAGGCAACAATTGTTTATTCGCTTATATTTTTCCATGCCTGACTGAAACGTCAAACAAAACCCGGTATGAATGCTTTAACGATATTTCGTAATATTTTTATGAAAACCTCCGATTTTAGTGCGGTGTGAATAGGATATTATATATCTCCAACAGATCACAATTATGTATAGTTCTGTATCTGAAATTATGATTTCATTTTGTGAAACCTAGTCTTTGTAAGTAACCTTCGATGGGTGATTGTTGTCAAGCGATCTAATGTGTCCGTAGGTGACACAAGGATATTGTAATTGGTGACCTGATATGAGTATATAATCGATAAAGACAACCTGACTTTCTTAAGGAAAAATGCGAAATATAAAAGTCGCGGTTCACTTAATCCTTCTTTTTCGCCGATTTGAACTAAAAAGTTCGGTTTGATACGGTTTGGTGTCATTTCGTCACCGAGGCCAATAAAACGGAGTTTTAGGCCAACCTCTATTTCGATCTAGTATATGAATGTTTGTTCATATTGCCTTTTTGAGCGGGTTCATAGGGTTCTTTCTTTGGACATGACAACGAAGCTGGTCATGATCTAATTTCTTCGAGATGGGGTTCGGACGTAGAAGCTTTCTACTGGCTACTGGCTACTGGATCATCTTAACCTCTGCCGCTGTCAATTTAGCCTCATACATTGGTCAACATTAAGTTGTATGAGCACGGGCGAACAAATCCTGTGAAGAGCCTTCATTTCAGATTAAGGGACATTTTCGGTCACTGAAGATAGTGATAGAAAGTATTGATTGATGTCGCACATGATCACAAAGTTCGCTTTCGGAATTACTTTTCCATTCATATACATTTGTTGGATTGGTCACCATCAAGTGCTCGCTCGTTGCAGATATCAATGACGCACGGATCAATGACACTACCGGCCCAAAATCCACGCCAATAAGTAACTTTTTATGGATCCATTGCCACCTGGTGAACCTCGTGTGGGTTGGGGTCTCGTCGTTCCAAAAGAGGAAAAGACTCGTCGCTAAAGATGATTTTTCCACCCAAAATTGCGATCATCTTCCACACGTTCTGAAGCAAAGCAAAGAAACGGTGTTTCCTATGCTCATTATCTAGGGCCAGCACATCTCCCGTGAAATGGGCTCAACTTTTTCGTTTAATTTGCCATTTGGGACCAGTAAGCGAATAATAAACTACACATTTGTCAGACGGCGCCAAAACAACACACATAGGTGCCACAGACTGTCAACAGCGTCAGTATTGGAAAATCTCTTAATTAGGGTTAGGATTGCATCTGTGGTTGACCCCCAATAAACCCGAATCGGTCATTATTTTTCGCAATTATTTACAAACTAGTTAAGGACTTCTTCAATGTCGTTCATAAGTATCTAATGCGCATCACAAGCAGGCTGGCAACGCAGTTAGAACAATTTACCCAAAGAAAGTTGCACGCATACGCATTAACCCAAGAAAGAGTGATTCATTCATGACTTTAATATGAGTGGCAAAATATTCTTTTAACAATTCTTTTCAAATTTCGAAAATTTAGTCTCATTATAAAAAAAATTGCGTGAGTTAAATTCCAACTTAGAGATGTTAGTTTCGATATTAAAAAATTGCGTGAGTCAAATTCCAACTTAGAGATGTTAGTTTCGATTTGAAAAATTGCGTGAGTCAAATTCCAACTTAGAGATGTTAGTTTCGATATAAAAAATTGCGACTTTTGTAAATTTATCAAGTTCAAAATAAAAAAATAAAAACCAATCCAAATAACAAAACACTCCCATTTCTAGGTCGCTTATATTAATTTATCCAATTTGGTGTGTCCTTCGGGGCTTATCAAAGCTTTTTATCAATGAGAAATTCTTTAATTTTCCCTTGGAAACAGGGGCATTTTGAGTGTATTAATCTCTCTCAAGTTCAGCAAAGAGCAGCAACAATAAACACCAGAGACCGGCTGTTTATTTTATCTCACAAACAATTGTTTGTTGTTCGGATGAAAAAATAAAAAAAAACAATTCTCTGTAGAAGCGAATTGAATTCTTCATTGTACTCGGATAGTACAAAAAAAAATATGTATGCTTTTTTTTTCCTTGCTATCCATTTATTTCCAACTTGTTTAATAACACTTCTAAGATACTGCGCTGTGCAATAGCAATAAGTTTGAACATAATATATTTATGTATGTGCGTCTTAGAAAGTGGGTTAAGTCGGGGGGAAAATATTGTGCGACGAGATATAAACAGCCACTTATTAGTCATCTTGGAGAATTGTCTGCAATGAGTATTCATCTTAATAGCCATGGGAATATGAAATTAGTTGCGTGGATGAGTATAATTAATTAAAATTGTTTATTTTATTTGCAAGATTTGCCATTAGATCGTTGAATTGAACAAAAAGTAAAAGCGATGAGAAAACATTTTCTGCTTAAGGAATCAGATTAAAAAACTATTCCCATTGTTAAGTGTTTTAAAAAAAAATTACCAAACTTATACCTGACATGATTAACACAGTATTCCCAACTATTCTCCAGTTCTTTGAGTACGACAATAAAGAACTTTGTCATTCGAATTCGAGACAAAAATTGTGCATCTTAAAGAGGCAAATTCCCAGCTAACTTCACAAAGGAATCCCGCCAAATATGTATGTATGTGTCCAAAGGCCAAATCGTAACCTTGCCATTCATTCTTTCTGACCTCATCCGAACAAAAAGAACACAATTCCTCACTTCAGCATGAATCACTCATCCACAAATACAAAATAAAACAGAAATCAAATTGGAAGCCATTAAAACATACATAACCCATTCGAAATTAGGGAACCCCTCTCTTCTGGTAATCAAACAACAGGAAATAGGTACACAAAAGCTTAGATTCCAACATTTGGCCGTTAATTGAGCCTTCGGAGTCATTGCACCTTAGCTACATATACATCTAGAACCCAAGAGTGGGACAGAGAAAAGACCAATAGCAGCAACCACAAACGTTGCGCGTCTATGCGGGAAACCAAGCGAACAAGAACAAAAGAAGAACTAGCTATAAAGACATAAACAAATTCGCCAGATAAATTAAATATGTACGTGGGTCTCGGCTTTTATGTCCAATCGGCGGTTTCCCCGACCTGGCAGCGACACAAACGAGTGCGTATTCAATCGAATGGAGTACGGAACAGATTCGGCCGAATAATCCAGCACTGAATTGTCGTTGCAAGTGGTTTCTTGAATGCATCCGTTCCGTCTGAATGTCTGCTAGCTTGTCCTCCATTCGAGTAGTCAGTTTATGGGCCGTGTTTTTTTTTTTTCTTCTGTTTTTTGTTCATATCTGCTGAAATTGCACATAGAGCAGCGACGGCAAAAATGCAGAATGGCTAAGTGAAAACTTGTCCCATATACGGCCGGCGGCGGCGGGTTAAGTACTTATTTTTGTAAAGACTCTCTTTGGTGAATGGACAACGGTACGGTGGTGCCGTATTGTAAAGGTTTTTTTTTTTTATATTTTACAACATCAACTAATAAAACTACTTAATGTATTTACCGACGTGGATACTTCGAACGGTTCAATTAAATTTCTGACTTATGCAACCTTTTTCGTAATATAAATGAAGAAAATCTTCAAGTTTTTCGACTTTATTATACCTGACAAACTCTATGATTTGCAGAAGGCCAATCTAACTGGCGCAATTTGGTGAAATCTAATTTGGCGGAAATGTCAGACTAATTGCTGGATTAAACTTTGTATTTATGTAAATATTTTGTTAGGGATCCGTTACAAATCTGTAACGGAGTTTCTCAATTTATATAATCTGTTAAGGATCCACAAAGCAACCTGGCGCTCTCCAAGATGGTCGAACCGCCAACCAAATCGACCACGTGCTAATCGATGCAAGGCACGCATTTAACATCCTTAACGTGCAAACATACCGAGGGGCAAACGTCGACTTTGACCACTTTCTCGTATTGGCTAGATTCAGAGCTCGACTGTCCAATGAAAGAAGTTGCGAATCGCCCAGAAAAATAAATTTCACGATGGACGCCTCAGCACGGTTGGAGTAGCCAGAGTCTACAAAGAGCGCCTGACTGAGAAATTCTCCGCGGTGCCCTCACCATCCACAAATACAAACACCATGTGCAACCAGTATCGCAACATCATCAACGAAGTAGCCGAGACCACCGTAGCGCAGGGAATTGTAGATGTGTTTAAGCAGCATTTCCAGCAGCTGCTTAATGGGCATGGGCGGTAGGGCAAGAAGAGAACCCGTGCTCAGTCGATGTAGAAGAAATTCCACCTCATAGTTTAGAGGACGTTTCTATGGCTATTAAAAAGCTGAAAAACAACAAGTCCACTGGTTCTGATGGCCTGCCAGCGGAACTCTTTAAACATGGTGGTGATGCTTTGGTAGGGTGCATGCATCAAATCATCAACCAGGTATGGGTGAAATCATCCCCGACGACTGGACTATCAGCTCCGTATGCCCCATCTACAAGAAAGGCGATCCTATGCCTTGCAAGAACTATCGAGGCATATCCCTGCTTAATGTCACATATAAGATCCTATCCAACGTACTGTGTGAACGTCTCAAACATTTCTGCAACACACTAATCGGCACGTACCAGCGTGGCTTCCGGCCCGCCAGATCAACTGTAGACCAAATTTTCACACTAAGGGAAATCCTGGAAAAGACCAACGATATTCAAGTCGAGACACACCATCTCTTCATCGACTTTAAAGCCGCATATGACAGCATTCATCGTCAGGAGCTTTTTGTGGCGATGGCCGAACTCGGGATCCCGTCAAAACTGATCCAGATGTGTCGCATGACACTAGATAACACGCGATGCAATGTGCAGTTTGGCAGCAGCTCATCTGAACTCTTTCAAACATGCACCGGATTTCGGCAAGGAGATGCGCTGTCGTGTGATTTCTTCAATCTTGTTCTTGAGCAGATAGTGCGCTGGGCAGGTGTCAACACGAAAGGCACTATCTTCAACAGATCAGTCCAACTGCTAGGGTATGCGGACGATATCGACATCATCGACCGCTCTCAACGTGCCGTGATAGAGGCTTTTACGGTAATTGAAGAACAGGCACGCCTTGTTGGCCTTAAAGTTAACGCGGACAAAACCAAATACATGCTTTCAACAAACAAGGAAACATCTGCCCACGGGCTAGGACAAAACGTAACTGTTGAAAGCAGAAACTTCGAGGTGGCTAGGAAGTTTACATAACTCGGGGTTAACATTAACTCGGCACACGACACCTTAGTGGAGATTCAACGAAGAATTGCCCTAGGAAACCGTTGCTACTTCGGTTTGCGAAAACAAATGGGTTCAAAACTCCTAACTCGAAGGACGAAGTGTAAGCTATACAAAACTCTGATCCTGTCAGTTCTGCTCTATGGTGCTGAGTGCTGGACGATAAGCAGGAAAGGAGAGCAGATACTTGACTCTTGTGAGGAAAATGTTCTTCGAAGAATTTATGGCCCTGAGTGCAAGGAGGGCGAAGAGAAGATACATACGCGGTTTTGCCAAACCTACGCATGCAGCGGTTTCCTGTCGTAATTCCTCCGCGTTCATACATCCCCTTTACCCTATCTCCTTAATCGCATCACTTTGCAAAAATCCGTTATATATTTGACAGAGATGAGCTGCTGCCGAACTGATCCCAGAACTCCTTCCTATCAATGCTATCATATGCGGCTTTAAAATCAATTAAAAGATGGCATGTCTCGAACTAAAATTTGTTTTTTTCTTTACGGTCCATCTGCCTGACATGCCGCACTGTTAGTGTGTTGACATTGAATTAGATAGTATATGCGTCATTTAGCGGGAATATATCCTATCCAGACCATCAGGGCCGGCAGCCTTGTTGTTCTTAAACATTTTTATAGATTCATCGAATGGAAGTTGGATCTCTTCTTGCCCTATCACTTTCTACACATTGAAGTTTGTGTAAGATAGCTACTAATACATCAACTCTACCCTGCGCTTCGGTGACAAGGTTTCCTTCACTAGTTTTAAGTGCTCGCGTTCCGGTCTTAAAGCTAGCAGTCATTTGCATGGTTTTTCTTGTTATTGCGAAACTCTTATTTTTTTTAAGCAGGATCTTCTTCTTCTTCGGAAGAGGTATTTCACCAATGAAAAAGTGGTGAGTCCCGGCACGAAACTCGTTTGTCCTTATTACCGGAGCTACGCTGGTACATGCCGATAAGCGAGTTGCAATAAAGCTTTTGTGGAGTGTAAAGAGAACAACCTTTAAAAAAGCGAATTTCTAGTACACCAATCGTCGATAATGTCCACCACGACCTACGATTTCGCCCAAACGTTTGCTAGAAATGTTGCAACTGAAATAACAGTCTTTTGGTGCTCGTCAATTAATTTTAACGTTTATATCATTTTAGGTAGACATTCCTCTATATCCATCCCACTTCGACGGCCTATGAGGGATGAAAATAGATTCACCAACATGCGATAGTAGAAATTCACTTAAAAAACCTCATAACCTATATAGACATTAGTACCTACATAAGTGAGGCAGAAAATAATAGTTAATCAGGAAAATATTTCCCGAAACAGTAGAGAGCAAAAAATATAACTTAAACTATAGTTGGCTGCCTTAAGAGACCAATTATAATCATATTTACGTTCAAGTTTTTTTTTTTTAATTAAAAAAAACACCTACCTATACATAATTCAATGAGATTGCTTGTAATTTTGTAAGGTGTTGAATATTCCCCAATACTCGAACTGATAATTGACATTTAACAGCGAGCAGCTTCACATTTAATTGGTCTCGTTTAAAAAAATCTTACACTTCAAAATAATGAAATGAATGATGATAGATTTAGATAGCTCTTTGACACAATGAACAACAAAAAGTAATACTTTGACTTACCCCAGACGTTTATGTGTATCCAATAAATTAATCCAAAAATCCCTTGAAATTCTCAAGTGTCACGTTCTAATCCGCTTGTTTTAATCAACCACCCACAAAATTTGTTGCAGCATCATTTTTCATGCGAAGTATTTTTTTTTTTTGGCGAATGTCCAAAAACTACACAATAAAATTATCACTTTAATGGTTTTCACCTTCCAAACTAGAACAGAGAAAAAAATATTAAATCACTACATTTATGTATTTGTCAAACAATGGAATGTGTACTAAGTCACCGAGAGAAACATAATTAATTGTCGTTAACTTTAATTTCCCAGAAGTAGTTACAAGAACAAGGTATCAGTATAAGTATAAAGCGGAATAATGACGTGCAACAATTACTTCTATTGTTCACTCTTTTCTTCCTCTTTCTTTTATTCTATACATTATATCTTTTTAAGTATAATTATTATGTTTTCAAGTTGGTTATATTCAAGGTAAAGAAAACTAAACACGGATGTAGTATTATTTACAAATCTTTATTCACAGATGACAGACACTTTCAGGCGACATAATTTGTTTGCATGCTAAAATTAACTGCAGATATTATTTTGCATTTTTTTTCTACGAATAGATGTGCACCGTTCAAAGTGTAGATATGATGTAGAACATGTGCACGCAACTCAATTCAAACGCAACTCGCGACATGTACATATGTAGATATCTTTAGGATTTAGATAAACAATAGCAAGTACGTTTATTTTAGACCGATGTGTCACTGAATTTGCTTATCACAAACATTTAAAACAAAAGCTATTTTAATATTCAACGAAACACAGCCACCAACCAATATTTACTTTTACACAGATGTTTGCACCTTAAAAACTGCCGGTTGGCGCAGAAAAAAAAGATCCCCACGACGAATACGCAACACTTTTTTTCCGTGCAATTTATATTGTAACCGCAAACATCTAGAGATGTAGATGCAATTTTTCACAAAATAAAATCACTTGCAATTACAGAAGAAAAAGATAGCAAAATATTTTTGTCACACTTATAGGGGATACGCATTGCGCACTTCAGATACACAGAAAACCGCGGACTTCTATTCTCCACTGATCATAAAAACAATCTATCACCACATCAACGGATACAATTTTTGCAGTAATTTATGGAAAAGTTACACATAAAAATCATTGACATTTTTTTCTTCAGAAAATTGATGAGAGAAATTTCTATCACACGCGATATATATATCTACGTTTTTTTTGTATTTTAATTTTAATACACTACACACACCTTTTCTTTTTTGTTTATCTTAGCCGATGTTTCTTTTGAATTGCTTCTTATGCTGAACATTACCTAATTAACTTTCCTCAAAGAAAGTGCATAATTCCAATCGAAGTGTGTCTGTGATTTTATCGCATACGATACGCGTATGATTATCTTGATAGAGCGATCTTTAGCGAGGGAAAAGAGGCGGCGACAGAAGGCTACCCCAACGACGAAGTTGAGAATGACGTTTACCGCATTAATTTATTTCCGACAAATTTATTCGTTATCAACAAATTTCGACTCACAAAATATGTTCTTAATTCCTCTTATTTTTTTGTTTATGTTATTTACCTCGATTTTATCACGCAAACAACAACCGCCGGACGCGATACAAAATACCGAATTCCTGTCGAACGAAACAACACGAAATGCTAACTGAAACATTGAATGTGGCTGCCGGTCGGTGTAGGTCCGTTCAAGAAGTAGGAACGAATTTTTATAAAGAGAGTAAATAATCTTTCTCTGAGAGTGATATCAAAATATAATTAAAAAAAAAAACATTTTTATTAAGAGTGAGAGAGTGATGAGAGTCTCTTTCGATCGTTGTCGTCGAGGCGGGTGATGGCGATCAGAATCTGACTGATTATCTATGCAGTGGCGTGTCAGCTGGACTTCAATTCCTAAAGAGGGTGTGGTAGCGGAAGATTTAAACGAACTAAGTCGTTGATGGAATTTGTAATGGTAGATTACGAGGGGTGTTATAGATGAGTTATTGTGTGACAACGATTATTGAATAATACGCTGCTCTTGATTGTCATGGGATGAAATCGAAGTTAGATCTTTCGATTTTGTGTCATTAATTTGATTGAGTTATTGTCTAATATATTCTGATACGTATTCTCCAGACATTGAGCTCAACTGGGGTATTTTCTTCGATGCATGATATAATGTTGAAGGAGCAAATCAGTTGGCAGTTTACACTTCTTTTGACTAGTAAATTTTTTATTGACCTACAAATTGCAAAAAAAGAAGTGACATGTTTTTTATTTAAAATTGTATTTAAAATTAATACCTCAAAACTCAAATGAGATATTGACATACCAACTTTAAACTCAATTACAAGGAACATTATTTCGTCTAAAAAGCGTAGGGCTGGAAAATTTCTGGTGGAACTAAATTTGGAATTTGCCCCAAAAACCTACGAAATATGAAACAAATTTAAGGGTGCAGGTTTTTTAGAGGTATAGAACTTCGAATTGAAATAAAACACAAGAAAATCGTTTTAATGGCCATAAATTTGGCTTTATTGGAACCATAATTTTATGCCATTCATGTTTAGATATGATTTCGGGCATGTGGCCGCGGTGGCTGGTTCGAATAAAGACCAATTTTCAACCACTTTTTCAAGCATTTGGGACTGTATGTCGGAAATAACGTCACAATTGTTGGCTTCCAAGTCCTCTAACGTTTCTGGTTTGTTGGCGTAGGCGAGCGACTTCACATATCCCTAAAGAAAATAATCCAATGGTGTCAAATCACACGATCTTGGTGGCCAATTGACAGGTCCTTCAATAAATCGATTGTGACATGCGCTGAGTGGCATGTAGCGCCGTCATGTCGGAACCTCATCTCATCTACATTCATGGCATCCAATTCGGGAGCAAAATATTCGGTTATCATGGCTCTATACCGGTCTCGATTAACAGTAACTGACTCTCCAGCATCATTTCGGAAGAAGTATGGCCCAATGACTCCACCAGCCCATAGGTGTGCTCTATGTAAACAGTCAGTTTTTGTGGATTTAATGGCGTTTCAAGGGTTTCATGTGGATTCTCTTTCACTCCAAATGCGGCAATTTTGCTTGTTGAGGTAGCCATTCAACCCAAAATGAGCTTGCGGTAAACTTCGCGAACTGAACCTTTATATTCGAATTAAATTTGCACGTTTTGCAAACTTGTTCATGAGAAAATGGCAAACCAAACTGAACATAAATGACATTAGAGTTGCCAGATTTGACCACAAAATGTCAGTTTTATCTCTATTCGAAAAACCAACCTCTAAAAAAAAAACCCTTTATAAAAAACATGAACAGGTAAATTGGCTGATTTCCATGACTACAAGAAATACGATAGGTTGTCTAAGAATGGTTTACCAAACGCCTTACGCCTAGCCTTGGCCAAAGCCGGGCAACTGCGTAGGAGGTGATAAACTGTTTGACTCTCATTGGGGTCATTGCAGCTACGGCAATGGGTATCGAAGGAAATTTCCCCCTTAACGAAACCCAACGAGGGGAAAACTTTCACCGCGCAGGATTCCGGCCAATTCTGACCAGCTCGTCGTTTTTCTGGAAGGCTAGTTTGGGTGTTGTGCAGTCAGGCCACTTGGAATCTTACTGCGCTGCATGAAGTGATTGATTTGATATGCGGGTCCAGGGGAAGGATGTCTAGAATCTCATTGAGCGCCTACGTCGGACTCGACCGTGGTTCCGATTGCAGATGTTCTTTGAAGTCTGCTCAGTTTGGTGATGTTGTAAGCTTTGCTTAGGGCGGGCCACCATACCAGGGACCCATAAGCGAGAATTGGATCTGGTTTGAGACCCCACTTTCTGCCGAAAGTTTTGCTGCATGCGTAGAATCCAATATTTGCTTTCCGAATCCGGTGTACAATATTCAGCTTCCAGCTGAGCTTGCGGTCTTGAATGGCGCCCAAGTATTTACCTGGTTGTTAAGGCGGGATAGACATGTATAGACTATCTAGACTTTTTCTACTACGATTTCCTATTCACCAACAAAAAAACCTTTACTCATGAAAAAAAAACTCAGACTTAAGCTTGTATAAATTTTGTTTCTCACATTTTCTTTCGTGCAATCTTTCGTTTAATCAGAAAAAGCCTTTACGTGGGGATTTCTGTTATGGCCATGTTTATACCCTAACCCAAGAGTATATTAGTTTTGATACATAGTTTGTAACGCTCCTGTTCTGACACGACCACATTTTAGAAACCACTGTTTTAAAGCTAATGTTGATGGAACTGAGTGCTAAGGTTTTGTTTTCTTGCCGTTGCAGATTCAAAGATTCATTGAGGTACAAAAGTTGCTGTCTTATCCATCGAACTTCGGTGTAACACAGCAGCGGACTTGTTTTTATTCATTTAAGGATTAACATATTCTTTTACTACGAACTTATATTGCTGAATTATGTTGGTTTTAAACACATCATCCATTTTACATAATGCTAGGAACCCATAATTTGTATTCGTCTTTTAAAGCATGCCATATCAGTTAAATATATACATTAGTATAGTAGTTTAGTATTAGTTATTGCGATCGTGCGGAAATTTCGAACTCAAAATGAGTATGAGTGATAATATTACTACTATAGAGAAGTTCATAAAAGTGGGTCCGCCAATGCCGTCCGTCGGTCGGTCTGTCTGTCTGTCTGTCTGTCTGTCTGTCCGGGCGCCGTATGGCGAAACGGTTCGACGGATTTGCTTCAAAGTTCGTATATAAGGTTCTTGGGGTTACATCTCGGGGCATCTTTTTATTTTCTGCTTTATCTTTTGAAATAACGGTACCTGCCATACAAATTTTTTTGTGAAAATCACTTATCACTATTTAAATTTTTTAATTTTTTTTTCATATAACGATTTTTTTAAATTTAAATTAAATTCGTTTACTCAAAAACGGCTCTAACGATTTTGATAATTTTTTGTATTTCGAACAATTATTTTAAAAGTGTCCAATGTGCGAAATTACATCAAAATCGTAGGTGCCGTTTTTGAGAAAATCAAATTTTTTAAAACCTAAAAAGTGATTAAAATAAATTTCTCACCATTAATTTTCGATTCATTTTGCGACTCAAAAGCGCATCTCATGTTTCGAGAAAGTTTCGTATGACGCAGTCGTGCACTTTATTTGTTACAATATCTCTCCAAGTAGAGATACTTTTTTCAATAGCCTTTTTTGACAGATCACGTGTGAGTCGTGTCATGCTGTCATGTTATTTTTGTTTAGTATTGTTTGGCATTTCATAATGGAAAGACTTACACGTGAACAACGTTTACAAATTGTTCAACTTTATTATGAAAATTCACGTTCTGTGAGGAATGTGTTTCGTGCACTTCGCTCAACTTATGGTCAACATAATCGGCCTACTGAGTGTACTATTCGCAACACCATCACCCATTTTGAGACCCAGCATTCATTATTGGATAATATTCGAGCGAATAGACCACGTCCAGCACGCTGTGAAGAAAATATAGCGGCCGTAGCTGAGAGTGTACACGAAGACCGTAGAGAGTCGATTCGGCGCCGTTCGCAGCAACTCGGACTGACGTATGGAACGACTTGGCGCATTTTACGTCAAGATCTTAAATTGAAAGCGTACAAAATACAGCTTGTGCAACAACTGAAGCCGCTCGACCTTCCCAAGCGACATCGCTTCGCTCTATTGGCTCTTGAAAAGTTCCAAGAAGATCCGACGTTTTCGAGGCAAATTTTGTTTAGCGATGAGGCCTATTTCTGGCTCGATGGGTATGTAAACAAACAAAATTGCCGCATTTGGGACGAAGAGCAACCTGAAGTTTGGTGTGGTTTATGGGCCGGTGGAATCATTGGTCCATATTTCTTTAAAAATTATGCCGGTGCGAACGTAACCGTCAATGGCGACCGTTATCGTGCCATGATAACCGACTATTTGATGCCTGAAATTGAAGCTCATGATCTCGGCGACATTTGGTTTCAGCAAGACGGCGCCACTTCCCACACATCGCATCAATCAATGGACTTATTGAGAGAACATTTCGGTGAGCACATAATTTCACGTTTTGGGCCGGTCGATTGGCCACCAAGATCGCATGATATCACACCGTTGGACTTTTTTCTGTGGGGATATGTAAAGTCAAAAGCTTATGCCGACAAACCCGCTTCGATTCAGGCCTTGGAGGAAAACATTACGCGTGTCATTCGCCAGTTACCAGTCGAAATGCTCGAACGAGTGATCGAAAATTGGACTCAACGGATGGACCATCTGCGACGTAGCAACGGAAAACATTTGATAGACATAATCTTCAAAAAATAAATGTCAAAGAATGTTCTTTCAAATGATAATAAACATTCTCCATTAAATTTGAATTTTCTGTGTTTTTTTCTTTAAAAAAGTAGGGAAAATCGAAATGGATCACCCTTTACAGTTAACACTCTCCCTAAGTCGAATTTGTCTCTAACTCGTTATTTGTTGGCCGTATTCTAGCATTCCCCTAAAAACCATCCTCTATGTCGAACTCCCTTTAAGTCGAAACTCTCTCTAACTTGAACCAATTCTGGTATCCCGTGAAAATTTGACTTAGAGTCCACTGTCCACTGTAGATGCACTAACAACTGCTACCACGGTTTCAATAAGTTTGTAAACAGTTATATGCATGACTTAGTTCGCCGTACCACCCCGACGAACAATTATACAAATATGTATTTCATTTGATCTCACGTCCTAACTAGCTGCATGCCTTTTGCAAACCTTCTAGACGCTGCCGCCTTAAAAGCAAAATATATCCAATTCAGTCTACGTTATTGACTAAAAACAAAAGTGAAGCACTCAATATGATTTAGCAGTCTCTTACAATGCTATTCCAATAATACATCTCCAAGACGGCTTCATTATGCAACTGAATTGATTGCCCAGTAAACATTTTGTTTATTTATCGATTGCGTAAAATTTTAAATTGATTCACTTGACTGTGCGTCACACTATGCATGCCTAGCATTATTATGCACTCTGACTGCGCCCAATTCCAAAATCTTCATCTGGCCAATTCAAATGGAATAAACAAATTTTCAAAATTAATTTACCACATACAGTTGAAGCGCAATGGCCGGGAACGTCTTCTATACGCGCGCATACACATACACACACAAGAAACGTATAGGAAAGAAGAGTATACAAAATCTCACCAGAAGGGGTCAAAGACTGGGTAGTCTCATTAGAAGTCCATCATGCATGTAGCACCACCATGTCGGAGCTACTTTTTTGTTCACTATTTGTGTTTAATGTCTATCGACACGTTAACCTCTCCATTCGGATTTCAGTCGGAAGCATTCTAATCCAAATATTTTCTGTTTGCATTTATCACCTGCTAGTTGGTATGTTGATTCTGGAAAAGAAAAGGGGAGAAGCTAAAGGTGTTCTATTCTGATATTAAACTGGGGCAGATAGAAAGAAAATGTAGTACTTGAGATGGCAAATAGGGAAGTAAGGTCAGAAATTAAGTTGCTTCCGGGATGGGAATTATAGCTTGCTGTGTACCTTGAGTCAGGGTTGCTTCCAAAGAAAAAACAATGGTCGTTGGGCAGTGGACCTTGCTATACGCTATATGGAGATTATTCAAAATGTCTTCATCAAAGAAGGTCTAATGCAACTAATTATATAGGTACCTACCGTTGAAATGTGTAGGCAACAAAGAAACTACAGCATAGCAGTTGTCCAGTTTGGCTTACCAAGAGTTCAAAATTCACACTCTAAAAAATTCAGTACAGCTATACAATGCCCCGAGAGTTGCACGTTAAACGTGAAAAAAGAACAAGATTGAGTAATGGCATAAGACTTAAGGTGCGATCAGACGGTCATCCAAACTTGTCATCCGGATGACATGCTGCCGTCAGAAAACTTGTTTCAATCGGGATGACCACTTTAGGATAAATTCTACGTCATATTGACGTCAGAATGTCATCCGGATGACAAGTTTGGATGACCGTCTGATCGCACCCTTTGTACCATTATCACTGCGGCCAC
The DNA here is from genome assembly GCA_963576555.1 of Ferdinandea cuprea. Classification (NCBI taxonomy): domain Eukaryota; kingdom Metazoa; phylum Arthropoda; class Insecta; order Diptera; family Syrphidae; genus Ferdinandea; species Ferdinandea cuprea. The sequence continues at coordinate 67,644,062 of OY754958.1, forward strand.
ATTGGGCCTCTAGTTAAAGTTCATCAATGAAGCCGGATTCGTCAATCAATTCTGATAAACTTTTAGGCGAACTGAGAGTTTTGCCAAGTGTCATAAGCAACGCCCAACTAACAATTTACTAATAGATGTTTACTATTTTTCAAGATATACTTTCAGAAAATGTTTCTCTAAAGCTTTTGGGAAACAATTTCACAAGCTGTACAGAAGGGAAAGATATTCTTATTTAACAAGATGGCTATAAGGCCTTTCGAAGTTAGTTGGTTAAGGTCTGAAATGTAATAGCTTCTTTTAAGTTTGCTATTCCAAGTCAAGCTTGTCCAAGCGTGAATAGAATAGAAGCATAACATACAATCAATATAGTGGAGATTTGAACCTAGGTTTAGATATCATATAAATATTTATTTACGTGGAAGAAAAGGAAATTATTATTAATTATTTAGGTATGTATTTCGTGGTTCAGGGAAGGCTCTCATAGACTTAGATAAGGACTATAAACAAGAAACCAAAAATTAAACAAAATGTTTGTGAATAATAATATTTTAATAGCTCCAGTGGTAGTTATTATAAACAATACCTATGTATATCTACTTTATTCAATTTTTATCCGATTAGTTTTTCAATTTTTACCAACATGCTGACCTACTTTTTTTACATAAGATGAAATTATTGTCGGCATCAAGGTCGTAACATCCTATATAACTAGATACATCTACGATGTTTAAGATCAATTATCAATTTTTTATCTTCACTCTGTATTAATCAGTTGGATGCGTTTTGGGCTGGTACGCGAATGGTCTCGAGTTTGAATCCTGGACAAGGTAATTTTTCAATTTAATTCAATATTTATTTCCTCTTCAGATAAACTTTCAAGCAACTTGACGCTTTCAAATTATGGAAAATTTTAATACGAGCAAATATAATAAATAATCAAAACGAAAAATATAATAAAACATAAGGAAAGGCTACAGTCCGCTTGGGGCGAACAGTATGATACCCTATCCTTATCCCTATGTACCCCAAAGAAAAAAAGCATTAGGAAGATTATGGATAGCATTTTATTTCATTCTATGAAATTTAAAGAAAAAAAAATATTTTTTTGAAAAACGCCCCCAAAAAGTGGGCGTGGCCAATATGGGCAATATATTGGAAAAAATATTGGCTAAATATATTGTTAAACATTTTTTTTCGATTTCTATGAAAATTTTCAAAGAAAACAGCATTTTAGTGAAAAACGCCCACAAAAAGTAGGCGTGGCAAAAAACTTTATATGACAAATTTATAAAGGTAGGCAGTACCTACATATCTTGTGAAGGTTTTACAACTTTATCTCTCTAACTTAAGCCTTAAAACGGTTTTTTCTAAATTGTGGGCGTGGCAGTGCGCGGATTTAAAAACTTTTAACACTTTACCATTTCGGGACCCTAGGGAGTATATGCTCCAAATTTCAGCCTCCTAGCATAACTTTAAAGGCCTCAAAAGTTGATACGGACGGACGGACGGACGGACGGACGGACGGACGGACGGACATTGCTAAATAGTCTTAGGATTTGGTCCTGATCATAAATATATATACTTTTATGGGTCTACGACGAATATTAAGGGGTGTTACAAACTATGTGTCAAAATTAATATACCCTTAGGATAGGGTATAAAAACTACGTAAATATGTGCGAATTTTTTTAATTTCGTTAAGATTTCCGTAATAACTTCTGTAAGTCCTTAGAGTAACATCTAAAAAGAAACTATTACTTTTATAGAGCCTGTGAACAAAGGTGTTAAGGAAAGTAAATAACTTCGCTAAAGTGCGCCAAATCGATTTCCATAAGATTTTTTACAGTTGTTATGAAAATAAGAAAATACCTTTCCTTGGCCCTTATGGAAACTAAATTGTTACTTGGGGCGTAGACGTATTCTTGTTTTGAATAACAAATTTTCTACTCATTCGTTTCACATTCGGCAAATATTGTATGTGAGCAATTCCCCATGCCAAAATAGGATTTTTGACTGTGCAATTTCCCGTCAAAAACTGTGAGCATGTATTAAATAAACCCCCTCTACATGAAGACCAAAGCTCTTTGCTTGGAGATTTTTCAATCAATAAGCTGAGTCTCTAAAGAGCATGAATAAAGGCTGAAGTATCTCACAAATAACTAAAGAGGTCGAAACACTTTTAAGTAATTTGGTAAAATTGGTAGTCCTGTTGTTTTTAAACTTTCATCTGCATGAGGACAACTTATTTACACCCGTATTAATAAGCACGAGTTAACGGTGAGTTACACTTTAGTCATGAGCTATGTGTAAAATGTTAATAAAACAAAGTTGCGACTAACTGACGTTTTGTTAACTTAACTCACCGTTGAAGGTGGTTTAACGATGGTTTAGCAGGCAAACGATAACATTTTTTTTGTTATTCCTACAGAAATTCCTCACTTCTCTTTCGTTTTTTTGTACGATTCTGCATTTTTATTGTCCACATTGTCCACTTTTAAATCTAAAAAACATATATTTGTTTACACTAAATTTGAAAAATGCTCTAGAGACAAAGAAAATTTATTTGATTGTAATAAAAAAGTAATAGATTTGCGTAAATGTTATTACTGAACTTCAGAATTTTTATTACTAGGAAATTTTAACTCATAAGTATTATTCCATCACTTAGTTAGCTCGTGAGTTAAAGATGAGTTGGGCTCTTAATATTTATTTACATTAATGACGGACGTCTCAGAAGACGTATAAGTTCAAGCAACCACAAGGACGCGCAGGTACTTTTACCAATTCAATTTAATTGCTTGCGATCTTTTTTCGTGTAGCATTACGGAGCAAAACTGAACAATAATATTTGTCTTTAGTCTACTTTCATCAACGAGGTGTAGATCAGAATGAATTATAGGGATCGTAGACACATATGAGCATAAGGATAGTTGACTTCCATCAACCTGACGTGCTGCTATTCACTTCACTTGCAGACCTCAAATTGAAGCAAGCAGGCGCATAACCATAATAGTTTGTAATAAAGCTAACAGCTTCGTCAACTATTTATTTTAGTGCAAAATAATAATTTTTGAAAAATTAATACATAATTAAAATAAATTCTTAATACACTTATTCATACATGTTCCTCACTTTAAACCGAAACAATCGTTCCGCAAATCATATGTGAATCCAACACATGAATACAAATTTCCTACAACGTCTATACGTGGACAAAACACACATCCTACAACCTGCTATGCGACATGGATTGATTACCAATCAAAGAGAAAAAATTTAAATTCCATATGGCAACTTTTAATATTTTTTTTCCTTCAAAAAAATGTATACACCTTTATTCCGCATACTTCAGTACGCCGCCCTGTCCACCGCACTATACTTTCCTTCCAAATAAGACCTATACAAGTGAATTCCAGAAATTCCTTTTGTCTCTTTTTCGTTCACTACTACTCCTGGCCAGTGCGTATGAGCCGGATTCTTCCATCTTCTTGTGCACGCACAAGTTGCTGCAAAGATTTTCAGTGTGAGAAGACTTATTACGATCTTCCGCAAGTTTGAGATCGACAAACACAACACACCTGTTCAGCGTGCATGTGTAAATTGGATTGGATTGAGTAAGTGTGGAACTTGGGGCCGATAGATTCGAGTGGATCCCGTATAACAACAGAACAGAAAATTCAATAGAAAAAAGAGACACTTTTGTTTGTTGTTGCAGGTTGCATGCAGTTACATAAAGAAAACTAAAAGAGAAAACACGCAAGCTCGACTAAAGAGATCACATATCTGATCTCTTGCGCAACTGCAGTAGATTACGCACGCAATGCATGAATATTTAATTTATTATTTTTGATAACGTTGAAGATCGGAAGCACTGCAAAATTTACGGTGTCATGGTCTTTCTGATAATTCCATCGTTTTGAGATTGGTAGATGGTAGACTTGTAGATTTTGTGTCAGCTTAATACAAATGAATTTTTATTGAATTTTTATATCAGTAAAATGTCAATCAACAACGGGTTTAGGTTTGTTTACAAAAAAAAACTCTAAACAAAAAAGTTATATTAAAAAAATGTTTGATTCCAAAGAGCAAATGAATTGGCTAAGCTTTATGAAACCTAGTTTTAGTCCTTCTAAAATTCTAGCAATAAATAAAAATATTCTTTTTAAACACTACATTTTATTTTATTTAGATTTTATCAATTTGGAATTTGGAAATTTGCTACTATTTCAACTGCTTTACTACCTACTACCACATAAGCCTATGATTTGCTATAAAAAACGAGGACACCAAGAAAACACCCTGCAATTGGGTACCGCTTTTATATTCATCGGCACAATAAGTGATATGTGAATTTGTGGAAGGGAATTACTGAAGAAGGGGAAGAAGTGGAACAGCAAATCGCTAAATAACACTGGGGGCTAACTATGCACTACACCGCGAAGCGCATTTTTTTTCGATTTCGCATTTAGATACTATTCAGTTCGCCGGCGAAAGCTATCGCTCTTCGCTCTACAACATTCGCGGAACTATTCAAATACGAACGCCATTTTATTGACATCAAATACGATAGATGTTTTGATGGCGAATCAATTTGTCAACGGTGAAAAAAAAAAATAAAACTAAACGACGGCGTAAAATCGTTCGATTTTTATACCCTATCCTAAGGGTATATTAATTTTGACACATAGTTTGTAACACCCCTTAATATTCGTCGTAGACCCATAAAAGTATATATATTTAGGATCAGGACCAAATCCTAAGACTATTTAGCAATGTCCGTCCTTCCGTATCAACTTTTGAGGCCTTTAAATGTATGCTAGGAAGCTGAAATTTACAGCATATACTCCCTAGGGTCCCGAAATGGTAAAGTGTTAAACATTTTTAAATCCGCCCACTGCCACGCCCACAATTTAGAAAAAAAACGTTTTAAGGCTTAAGTTAAAGAAATCGAGTGTTAGAACCTTCACAAGATATGTAGGCATACGCCTACATTTTGTGGGCGTTTTTCACTAAAATGCTGTTTTCTTCAAAAATGTTCATAGAAAGCGAAAAAAAATGTTTAACAAGATATTTAGCCAATATTTTTACCAACATATCGCCCATACTAAGTTTTTGGCCACGCTCAATTTTTGGGGGCGTTTTCTCAACAAATATTTTTTTTTTAAATTTAATAGAATGAAATAAAATGCTTTCCATCATCTTCCTAATGCTTTTTTTGTTTTGGGCATAAAGGTATATGGATAGGGTATCATACTGTTCGCCCCAAGTGGACTGTAGCCTTTCCTTATGTTTTATATTTTTCTTATAAGGGCAGCCAAACAAACCACAACAAATATTTAAAATAAACTTCAACAGTTTTTTTGACAGATTAATAGGAAATATTAAACGAAATGTGGAAACGCCTTGGAAAGTCGACATCGTTTCTGGTTGCGTTTTAAGTTTTGTATATCAGCGAATGCAGTTCTTAAATCTCTGCGAGATTTGAATTCGTTGAGTTCATTTTACGAATACTCGCATCGATATTGACTGTCTACGAGTCTTTCGACAACTTCCAAAGAATAATCCGTTATCGATTGAAGATGATATTATGATGTCGTTACAATAAAAATAATATACGTTAATTGCTGAAAAAACTGCGCTGCTACTTTTATTGTAAGCATACTATTATTTTTAGAGCATTATACTACCTCCTTTCGATTTTAAGTGGTAACGCTGATTAGGACTATCAGATGAAATTTTAATAAAATCGAGACACCACGACCGGAAATAAGGAATACTTTAGGAACTTTTAACTGCTTAAACATTTTATGTTTTTGAGCTGGAATCTTCTTTATGCCAATATTAACCGTAAACGGCCCAACCGGGGCCTAAAGACTAGCTTCTCCAACCATTGTGGGTGCGAAGATATATATATATATATATATTTCGACAACTTCCAAAGAATAATCCGTTATCGATTGAAGATGATATTATGATGTCGTTGAAATAAAAATAATACGTTAATTGCTGAAAAAACTGCGCTGCTACTTTTATTGTAAGCATACTATTATTTTTAGAGCATTATACTACCTCGTTTCGATTTTAAGTGGTAACGCTGATTAGGACTATCAGATGAAATTTTATTAAAATCGAGACACCACGACCGGAAATAAGGAATACTTTAGGAACTTTTAGCTGGTTAAACATTTTATGTTTTTGAGCTGGAATCTTCTTTATGCCAATATTAGCCGTAAACGGCCCAACCGGGGCCTAAAGACTAGCTTCTCCAACCATTGTGGATGCGAAGATATATTTTTCGAATGGCAGGTCACATAAGCCACTGCCAACTTGCTAAAAACTTAACTTAACATAATATTCTTTATTAGAATAAGATCGACATCATCAACTGGTAATACAAAATAGCCATAACTTGTTTCCATTTAAAATTAATTTTATATTCTGTCAAAAAGCATTTGGCAGTTTTAGAAATATGTATTTCTTATGCATTCATGGATGAATGCATTTAAAGCAACGATGGCAATTTACTATAACTATTAACACATGTTAATATTGTTTAATTTTTATAAATCGAAATTCATATCCAAATAAAGCAGAATAATAAAAAGGAAAGTCGGAACAAATTCAGGACATTGTGTATATCGGGACAGCGTTCAAATACTGATACCGGGACTGTCCCACTAAAATCGGGATGTCTGGCATGGCTTACAAGCAACTGAGCTAATGGCTTCAAGACAGGAATGCCGACTCTTCGAAACATTCAAAGAAACGCATGCATTTCATCAGCGTTTTCAGCAGCTGCTGAAGGGGCATCATGTAGAGCACTAGGCCAAGAAGAGAACCTATCCAAACTCGGATATATAATAATATTATAGCACAACAACAAAACGCGGGACGCTTGCCACTTGACTTATGATATTAAGATCGGTCTAAGTTGAAATAAGGTGTTCTTTCAACAAATTCTATTTTTTTTATTCGCCCAAAACTGGAGAACAACGCTGATATTTGGTCAGGTGCACCAATAACAAATTTGGAGCTACTTAATAGAATTCAAAGCCCCTTTATTGCGCGTTTATTATTAAAAAAAAATTGAAAACAAATGAGATCGGCGTTCTCCACGATTTGATTTGGTCAATAGTGTAAATAAAAAATAAATATTAACGCGTAAACGGTCCGTACAGAAACCTAAAGCCTAGCTTCTGTAACCCCTGTGTGTGCCAAAAAATATTTGTTAACTATTCATTATAAGTTATTTAGAGTTAAACGTTTCAAACTTACCAATTATAGAGAAGGTGAAGAACACCCCGTGTTAAAACACCACCATTTTACGTGCCTTCAAAAATTAAACGTCAGAACTGAGCTGAAGCAATTTGTTTGTTCCAGTAAAACAACTGAAAAGTTTTTAGTTTTGAGAACTTCTGGCAGAATCCTTATTAATTAATGGTTATTGCGAAGTCATAAGAAATAGCGCGGGATCACATATTAAAATTGTATTACTCATTTTTCTTCAATGTCCATGGGAAAGGGTTTTTTTTTTTAAGTTAAATCCTTGCACTCATCACTTACATTATTATTCAACTGATATGCTACAGTTTAATTCGTAAAACTTTGATTAGTTAGATTTATCAATTTAAGAATTTCAATGGTCATGGAGGAATAGTTAGCTGTTAAGACCCTGAAAACATTAGACTTTTCATCATTGAAAATAGCGGCATACTTACTTGAAAATCAATTTTTTGGTCCTTTTTTTGGAAGTCCGTTTTTTTCCCCCAAAAACTGCATATTGGACTGATGAATTTTTCATTCGGTTTAACCAATAACATACTAGTCGTATTCTGGACTCATGCTCTGGAGTAACGTCATCGGAACGATGATCGTCTTTAAATTGAACTTTTATTTGTTGAACTACATATGATGGCATTTTAAGGCGAAAGTTCTTTTTAAATCTGTAAGTGAATTGTTAAGTTTTTCAAGAATTAGATCTGGAATAGGATAACTTACGCCGCCGCATCAGATAGATCATTAATTCCTAACATCCTTCTATTTTTTTTTGTTCCCCGGACACTGCTTCTAAAAATCAAGTAATGTTACGTGAAATAATGCCAAACGAAATTGAAATAATGACAAATTGGCTTTATTTCGTTTGGCGTTATTTCACGTCACCGTTACGTTACCATATTCTATTCATTAATTTTTCTTTCTGATTGAGAAAACAAAAAAAATTATTTTATTATTTTTTTCCGAAATCGGATTCCTAGATTGTTTTATATTAGCCTCAGACAGAGTATTTGTAGCAAGGTATTTTGTGTTATATAAAAAACAAAACAAAATGTATTTCATTTCATATTTTTATTCAACAACTAACAATTTCTACTCCTAGCTACCAAGAAAATTAAGTTCACCCTCCTCTATTTCGTTTACTTGAATCTGACCAACAACGTGAAAACCGAATAGGAATACTTCATAATCTGAAAAAAAAAAAGAGATCGCAAAATGTTAACAAAACGTCACGTCCACTCCATCAGTTTTATTTCATTTTACCATTAGAAACGTCGGAAAATCTACAGGAATATAATTGCCAGCATATATCACATTGTGACGATGAGTCCTCATCATAAAGAATACCAATGTCTTCTTAAATTTCGGCAGTTGATCTGTCCAGTTGCAGGCATAAATTGCGTCTGTCAAATCCTCACTCTCCTGCTTCAAAGCATGTCCAAAATAACAGATTAAAAATATCTCCAGAGTCACTGCCAAAAAGAATATGCCCGACAAAAGGAGTGCTGATATATTATTGTCTTCCATGATAAACAGAAAGTAGACACCAACAGTGCACTGCACCAGACCCGAGCATATAAACTGAGCCAAGCAGGCTGTAGATATAATTTCTTGAATTGTCTCGTACAGTCTGTTCAAGTTATGAATACTTTTATTTCGTTTTCTACGTACATATGTATAAAAATACTTACTCTAAGATATTCTGATGATCCTTAATGCAGGCGATTAATACAGTCAAATTTTCCTCCAAATCAGTACTTTTCTTTCCAATTTGGCGTACTCTCAAGGCCAAAGCCCGAATGTGTCCGGTGAGAATGCACAGATATGCTGGAGGATATGAATCATTGGCCACATCCTGAATGGCTTGCACAATCAAACCGAAAAGCTGATAGCTTAAGACGATCGAATATTGCCACACTGAATGTTCCCAGTCCAGAGGAAACCAAGCCGGATAGAGAAGACTTCGGTCGTTAGCAATCGCAATCTTACACATACTCAAACACGTCCCGAAAGTGTAAAGAAGCCAAAAGATCTTGAACGATGCCTGTGCAATTTGAACAGATTGTTGCAGTACCTTTCGCTGTTCAAGGTCCTCATGAGCTCGAATATCGAGCTTATAAAGTTTGTCCGCAATTGCAAACAGTTTGGAACGAACGAAAAACACATTGAGGAACTTCAAATTGGCGATGGTGTCGGTTATGGTCATCGTCAGATTCTCGCAGACTTCCTGCAGACCATCGGTGTAGATGAGATTTAGGATGAGTGTGAGAGGAAACAAGATTGTTACGGTCACATTTATGAAAACGGCATAGGCCGTGTACAGATACGATGGAAATCCATCTGGAGCTTTGATACCAGTCAATTTCCACACCATCCAATGGTATTTGAATGCGTCGTTTGTCCGGACCAATGATAGTTGACGCATGGCGATTCTGATAAAGACTGAAACTTATGACTAGAATGTTACGTATGATAGCAGAAGTGCCGACCGTAATGGCTAGCAATCATTATGCAAATTGCAATGAAATTCGTTTCTTTGTTTATGCAAATGAAGGGAAAGTTTAGCTACTTTTAATAGAGCTTAAAATGTTTATTTCCAGTGAATGAAACAGGTGTGTGGGACCAAAACCAAAAATTTCAACAACTCGAAACTTTATGAATTAACAATTGCCAATTGTTTCAGTTCACTACTGAACGGGATAAAGTTAGCAAAACAGAATGAAAAGGGTTGGAGGAGAACATTTCTATAAACTGTTACATTCTGTCCACCTAGAAAAAAGGAATTTAAAAAAGGCGATACAAAAGCTTAAAGTCAGCAAGGCAGAAGATGGAGAGAAGATGGAATTTCGGATGAACTGCTTAAAACTGCGGGCGATATGGTTCTAAAGGAGTATTACGCAATGAACCTTGCCTGGCAAGTTTATCGGAGATTTCATTTCACTGGATGCCAGTATGACCTGACCTGAGTGTAGCTTGGCTATCACTGCAAACCCAACTACCTTACTACCTCCACTTGTAAAACCGTGGCATGTTTACATAAGGGGTATCGGAGTCTACTACTTTAACATACAACAAGGACTCCAGCACCAACCCCGTCCAGTTTTGGACCCATCTGTGAAAATACCATGGCACTACTTCCCATGCCCAGAAGAATTTTTGGTTAAAAGTGAAATTTTGGAGTTTGGTAAAAGAGCAGTAATATCGTCGTGTTTCACCATTGTTAAGTTCAAAAGTCGTTCTCCTCTTATGTAATATTTGAAGCTGTCCCAAACAGTGTTCTGGGAACTACCAGCGCAACACAAGATAAGAACCAACCTATAGGGGAAATAGCCGGTAAAACGACAAAGGTTTCCCTAGAGACAGAAACAAAATCTTTTCTAAAAGAACTTTTTGAGCACACCTGCCGTGACGGATTTCAATACAATAAAACGGACTGCTTTCGGACTGCTCTTTGTAAAGACAAAGTATGAACCACCCAATCCATTAAGAACAAAGATGATAATTTTTTTTACCCTTATGGTTCCTGCGTGGATGTTATGTGTATATACATACTCTGGGGTCAAATTGCGGCATCTGTGAGTAGCAAAATGGTAACTACAAATCATTATACTAAGCTTCAACACCCTGTAAGTAGCAACTTTATTTGCCTTTAATAGCGTGGTTTAAGGCTTTTAAAGTCAACAATCGACCAAATTTTCATACTTTGACAGATCAAAATCCCACTAAATAGGATTTTCAAATCCATATTCGATGGAAAAATTTAAAGAAACTCTGCCGAACAATGTAATACCGAAAAAGAATGTTGGGCAAGGCAACGAACGCTTAGCAAAAGACGAACTTCCCGAACATTTACATCGACGCGAAGGCTGGGATAGTTGGGACACGTTAAGCTTGTGAACAACAGTTCCTTGGCTTGTCAGTTAAGGTGGAACGCTCACTACAAGCATCATCAAGGATTACAGCCTTGAAACACAATTCACTTTCCCTTAAACAAAAAGCATCATCAAAGGTAAAAATAAGTAAGAACAGCGTCTTACTTCCACCTGGAGGAGATCCATGTCTCCTACCACTCGTACGTACGAAGCACCCCATGTAAAATATACTTTAAAACGATCGTCCGGCGGCGGGACTTTATGTCACACAAAGTAAAAGAAAAACCAAAAACATTTTTATATAGAAAAAAGTATTTCTTTGAAATATATATATTTATTTATGTATATATTTACTTTTAATGATTTTACTTAGTTGTAGTTTCTTTTTCCTTTCCTTTTTAAAATCGTGTGTGTGTTTTGTGTTAAACATAATAAACGTTTACAGTTTTTTTTTTTTTTTTGTTGCTTCTTATTTTATTTTTTTCGTTTTATCCTTATTTCATAAGTAACTCTTTCATCCATTTAATTTATTTTAAAATATAAAAATATACAACTTTTACATATACATAATTACGATAAACTTAAGGGAAATTAATAAACATTGAATTGGTAAATTTAAACAATTAAATATATATATATTTATATATGTACTTTTTATAATCTTTTTTATTTGTTTTATCCATTTACTTACGAATTTTTTGTTTGTTTTCTTTTAATATACACTTAGCAAATGTTGTACACAAAATATTGACTAACTCTAAGACTTATTGGTAATTGTTTTGTTTTTATTTAATTTATTTTACTTTATTTATAGAGGGAGGAGAGTTCTGTACATTTTATGAGTTTTATTTTTATTTTTTTTTTTTTTAATAGTCGCGTTTTTGTTTTTGTTTTTCCATTTCTATTTCGGTAAAACGAAAAGGAAAACCATTTATTAAATTATAAAACTCATAGATTTACAAAAAAAAAAATATTTGTTTAAGTGCTTTTATAAAGTAGTAAACATGTTTTCTTTTGTTTTAATTATTCTATGTTTACTTCGTAAAAAAATATATTTTAAGTGTATTTTTGTTATTTTATTTTCAAAAACTAAATTGTTTTCTTTCTTAAACTATCACTGCGTATTTTATTTATATATATAGATGTATATATATTTACGAAAATATTTATAACATGTAAAAAAAAAACGAACATACATTAAATATTAAGTTTTAAAGATAGAAATTAAAGTTAATGTGAGATTTGAGTGTTTTTTTTTATTTATTTAGCTTCTGTGTTTAATGCAGAATCGTTAAAGCAAAATAAAAGCTTTGAGTAAATGAAAGAAGAAAAAAAAATTATTGAACTTTGTCGACTAGAGGAAAGTACAGTGAGAGTAATCAACGTTTGCAAGACCAGTTGCTGAATGATGAATGAGAAGGGAGTTGAAATGCTTATGTATTTCACCTAGTTGGTAAAAAATAACAATTTAACCTAATTATATATTCAATGTTTAAAGCGCCCTCGATTAAATTCTCTTCCATTTTTAATACTTTTATCCAGACCAAGTTGTTGACTGTAGTTTGGATTTTTCAACACAATTTCAAACCTCTTTTTCTGCGTCATATATTATATTTATTTGGGAAAGCTGGTAGCATGACAGGAATGCACGCAATCAAACTTAGATGCTGCTAATGAGAGTAAAACCTTGTTTCATTTTTTTTTGCGATGTTCGACATGAGTCAAAACTAAGGCATTGAGGTGCATGGCATAACATTCAGTAGCAACATATATTTCCTTATCTATCTACCTAGTTTTGAGTTTTACTTCACATATTTCCCTCTTCGTATTCACGTCTCGTGTTCTCAAAACGGCGCTCCAGTGCTTATTGTGCACGCAACCAAAAACTCGGTCATTGATATCTTTTATGATCAATTGGCGTCATTCTTTTCTCATTCCGAAAAAACACTAAACAGAGTTCGAGGTCATCGAGCAAGCTCTAAACCTAGCGCTAAGCACGCTGGATTTATTTATGAAACAAACTTAAGGTTTAAAGTGCACAAAATATTTCAAAAATCTTCTGCGCCAAAAAAAAAAAGGCTTAGCCCGCTATTTACATCTTTTTAGAATATTTTCGGCCTAAGCTTACACTTCTGTCTGTCTACGCGACTTTTGTTGAGCTCGGTCAATTTATTCCGAGCTAAAAGAGTGTGTTATAAGAATGCTCTTAAATGAACCCAATTGACGTGGAACAACTCAGATTTAGCTATGAATTGAAAAAGAAAAAAGCCTAATGACATGTTTGTGTAGTTCGTTCTTTAATCTGACTTTTAAAAAACTCAAACCAGGAACTCTTTAATTCCTCTTGGTTCCAATTTGAAAACATCTAGTATTATGCTTTATATTTTAAATCAATCTTGCAGACAGTTTTAAGGCAGTTTATAGGGGGCGTTCAGAATTGTGGGTTTTTTTTTTTAAATTGATGACCAAGTCTATGAATGTAAAAACGAATCGGTGGCACAAAACAATTGAGGTTATAATGAATTTAGATAATTATTTTGATAACAGCAATAACAAAGGCACCCAGACGTGGTAAAATTGATTTTATTGCGGCCTCCTGTAAATCGAATTGAAACGGAAGTAGTTCGAACATTTTAATAACCACACATAACTGAACTAAGCATGATATAGGGTTTGACTCAAGCGGAATGGAAGCTTTAAAAGTAAAATAAGTACTAGTAAAGTGTTTCTCCTATCCCCCAATGTTCGGATTAAATTTTTCTGAAAGAACACAAAGCACGCTACATATAAAATATTCAAGTTTTAAGAGGCAAAAACGTACAAACGTTTCGTTTTGAATGTTTCCACCTAAAATAATCTCACTGCGGTAGCAAAGGGATTCAAATTAAAAATGCCTCCTTTTTTGCAATTCTTCTTTAACTTTGGCGAGTGTATTTTTCTCATATTGCAAAATTAATTTATCTGACATGTTTGGCTAATAGTAGACGGAAACGTTGTATGACAAATTTGTCAGAGTTTATGTAAACAGAAACATTAGTAAAACATACTTATCCAAATCATGGCAGGAAAAAAATATTTGCGTTTTTTTCCAAAGTACTAAAGCGAAAGACGCAGAAAGAAAAGTTGCATAAATGTACTGTTACTGCATCGACATTATTTCTGTTGCCTCTTTCTGTACGCTTCGGAAACTCAGCCAACAAAATGTCGTTGCTTTAAATTAGTTTATCTAGGTTCAGATTGTTATTCCCTTTACTACTTTAATCGCCGAACTAAATAATATATCAAAGACTGCTTTGACACGCCTCTTCTCCTTCTTCCACAATCAGTACGATTCATAATTTTTCACAACATAGGGTCCGCCAAATAATTTTTTTTTTTTTTTTAATCAGGGCGCAAAACATCGAGTGTAGCTTTGGCTGTGTGGCACGTAGCGCCGTCCTGTTGAAACCAAATGTTGCCAATATCCTCCTCTTCAATTTTTGTGAACAAAAATTCGTTCAACATGGCCCGATTCGTTCAGCGGAAGGATAAAACTAATTATCTGTCAAATCAGACATGAGCTAAGTGTTACAATTCCCGAAATAAGCACTAGTCGAAAAAAAAAACGTTAGATGGCGGACCCTTTATAAGAAAAAAAAAATGGTTAACGCGGAAATGGGAAAACATACTCTGTTTAAGCAAATATAGGCATACAAGAGAAAAACATACGAAAAGTTCAACAATTACTTAAGGGGTTACATGGGTTTATACCCCTCGGAAAAAAGGTGCCTCCGCGTTGACAGTAGAACTCGTGACACGATCAAATGAAGTGAAAAAAAAAATCGTGTTTTAGTTAAAACCATAAACTAGAATTTGGAGGAAGGAAAGAGAAAAAAAGTGAAAATTGAATTTTTGTCGAGAAAATCGCGTTTAAAGTTTGGATAACCACAAATAAACCTCGTGATTCAATTGAGTGCTCACCTTCCCAAGGCTGTATCTCCGAAACTTTTATTCGAAATGACTCGAAAATTTAGGAAAGCTGTGAAACCCATGTAACCTCTTAACCAAAATGTGTGTAATATTTTGATGTTTTGTGATAATACGATCCTGCCTTTCACCTCACTTGGACGTGTAACGAACAAGCATGCTTCATGCTCTACAAAGAGTAAAAAGTAACGATATAGCTGATAGGACAGGTTTATTTTAATTTGTGTGTAGTAAGTGTTCTAGAACGCAAACAGAACGGCATTAGTTTGATTTTTGTATTTGATGTGCTATCAGTTTGACGTTTCCGAATTCACCCTACCGACTATTGTAGAACCAGCATAGAGCTTTCGCAAGGTCGAGTTCGTTTATGAATACAGCACAGCTACAAAAATGCAATAGTTCTTCTTTAATCCGGCAACACAACGGTGTTGATAAACTTTCACACCGTTAACGCTCTTTATTTACCATGACCTCGATCTAAGACAACATTACTCATAGCCACATTTTATTGCGCACAGCTTCTTTTAGGATAAACGTTCGGTTGACCTGTATGTGTTGAAAGGATTGTATAAACAAGCCACAAGGTTAAAGTAGCTGTTCTTGGAAGAATGAATCAAGAAGAAAACTGTCGTTTAAATACACGCTCCGCCGCATTAAGGATGACCGGTCATAGCTGGAAATAACTGCCTCAATTTAATGCACCATAGCTCACCCTTCTGCCCAGAACGTCAGGAGGCGACTGACAAACTGACAATTAACAGACTCATGTTCAGTCCATCGCTCTTTATAGACCAAATGTTGCAGGTGAAGGACAATTGGATGAGAATTTGCACGTTCGTAGAAAATGCGTATACTAAGCTTCACAGAATTAAAATCCAAGGCAGAAATAATATACATAATCAATCGATTATGAGTGATTGAAAAGGACGTAATGGTGTTGATTAGCAGTCAAGTCTCATACGCTACGACTTTTGTCGTACGTGTCGTGAGTTTTGGAGATAAAGGGGATGAAAAGTGCGGGGGTAGCCAAATGGGACGCAAATTTCCATCCGATTCTTCTATTGTCTTTTAGCCTTCTATCGTAAAATTCTGACTTTGCTTTGTTCATATGTTCCACTCGGTCGTGTTTGCTTCGCGTTTGAAAGACATCAGCCAATCAGCAATCGAGAATAAATATAAATGATGGAGAGCGAATGAAGAAAACGTGACTATGTAGGCGATCTGTATCTTTAGCAATTTACCTCATGTTATTAAAGCAAATCTCACTCCTAATAACCTCAAAATTTGTAAACGATTGAGAAATTTCAAAAAATTGTTTTGTAATTGTATTTTACAAACTCAGGAAAAGTTTTGTCGAAAAAAAGTTCAAAAAATTAAAAATCTTAACAAATTTATATTTTATATATATATATAAAAAAAAAAAAAATAGTACAAATGTATTAATTAAAATTAACCGAATGGGTGCTTTGTTCAATAAATTAACAAAAAAAAAATATATATTTAATGTATAATATTGACGAAATTAAAAATAATTCGTAGACTGCGGTGTTGCGTGGGGCGTTTTGTTTTTTATTTGTGTATTGTGAGTTAATGTTTAATTAATTTTAAATTATATTAGTCTCTTCTTATCATCTGTGTTAAGGGGTACTTATTTACTTAGTCAATTGTTTGTTGTTTTTTTTTTTTTTCTTTTTCATTAACATTAGAAACTAAATTAAGACTACTTACAGCGATGATGTCATTGCTGAGTGTTTTGCTGTTGCAGCAGGCTTTGTTGTTGTAGATACAGTGGAGGCTTTTGACGGGGGTTTGAGTGACGTCGGTGATAGGACTGTATTTAGGTTTTGCGGCGCCGGTGTTACTATTGCCACGTGCGGTGGAGGTGGTGGTGGCGGTGACATTTGTTGGCTATTGTGTGAATGTGCACTGCTCCCAATGTTGCTGGTGTTGGTGATGCGCCGCGAGTTGGTTTTGTATCGAGCGCAAGGCACGCATAGCATAGAGCTGTGTTCGCGCAACTTTGTTATATGATCGATGCGGTACTCGTTGATCCATTTGACTTTTTTGTGTTTAATAGGCTTGGGCGCAGTGCCACCGGGTGGGGACGTACACGTCGCAAGAGGCTGGGCATGACCCTCGGGTTTGGTGGCCCCGCAACGCATGCACACTGCACATCTCTCGCAGTTCCATCGACCTTGAAATTGAACAGCAAAAAGTGAAATTTAAAATGAAAATTGAATTGTAAATTTACTTACAGTCGTTAACGGTTTTTAGGCCAAGGCAGTAGATATGATAACCACGATCGCATTGTTCACAAAACAACATTTTGTTCTCGTCTTGTTTTCTCTTGCACTTTATGCAGCACTTGCAATCGGCACATTGCCAATTGTAATTTCGCACTCGGTACATCATGCGATTTGGCATTTCTATACAACTAGGGTGTGCTAAAAGTGGATAGTGGATTAGTGTCGCTCTTGACATAAATGGATGTTTTTGGACTTACTTCTCCTTCGGCAGGTATAACAACGGATGAATACTTCAGGCAGACCCTTTGGATTACGATTCTGCGGTAGGTGACAGACACTACACTTGAGTCCATCGGGAGGCTTGTCCTCATCGGAAGACGGACACGAATCCGAGTCCTGAAACAAGGCAAAATTGCAATGAAAATAATATTTGGCTTTCCGAACGCGGCGAACTTACTGAATCACCACCCGAACTGGAGTCGGTTGAACTGCCACTACTAGAGCTGGTGTCATTTGTTTCATCTTCACATGAGGATGCTGTTTCAGCCTCTGACGTTGCACTCTCAGTACTTTCAACCTTAACTGAACCGAGTCGGTCATTTAATCTCATTGGATCTTCCAGAACAGTGTTGATTGGATATGACCTGCAAACCAAATCTATTAAGTCTCACATTTCTCAAGATTTGACCATCAGAACTTACCTCAATTCTTGAGCAGTATAGTTGCGATAATTCTCGCAAAACTGCCCCGGTACTAGAGCCATTGCATAGCTGTTGGATGGCTCCAGAGGTTTCACCGTAGCAAGTGAAGAACGGTTGGCCAAACTCGCCGGTAATGGAACATTAACAACCAACGTCTGTAAATCCAAGCATGATCTACGCTCTTCCTTGCGACTACAAACAAAATAAAAATTCTATGACTGTTTTACTTCGACTTTCAATGAACTTACGATTTATTAAAGTGTGCATTCCATTTCGAGGTCGAGTGTAGCGCCCGGTCTCGTGTTGCCATTCCTCGGCCAGAAACATAAGTTGCGCCCTTTGCTTTAGCCTCGAGTTCACGTAAATGCTTCTGCCTCACATAGTTCTTATACTCTTCGTACTTTTCGTAGAAATCTGTATACATAATGTCAAGTACATCGGAAGCCCACACAGCCGTTATACCAAGATCACACATCTTTTCGGTGACCAAACCCTTTTCCTGCAACCAATTGCGCTCCTCCATGTCGACTTGTCGTCGCGGCAAATCTGGATACTTTCGTTTGAAACTCTTGATACCCAGATACAGGGCGATTTGTTCTTGAATCATAAACGTGTCTCGGTTCTTAGCCGGACAACAGCCCTTCGGTGGCGGCCAGTCGTACTCGGCAATGAAATCGACAGTAAATTCCGCTCTAAAAATAAGAGACAAATCGGTTTTTTATTGTTTTTGTTTAACAACGATTTCTGGTTGACGACAAGACTTACCCTTCTGTAGCGACAACTTCAAACTTCTTCTTTTTGACTCTTCGAAAACTACTTGTCAAGGTTGTGTCTAGAATGCTGGTGTTACTTATCACGGAACTTTGAGTGTCGTCGTTGTTGAGAAAATCCGTTTGACTGTTAAAAAGAATAATTTTTCATCAGATAAGAAAATATTTTATAGAAAATGTATGCACTTACCGATTGGAAGGAGTGCTGAGGTCGGCACTCATGCGAGTTTCTTCTTCGTACATTTGCATATCCGATGGTGTGCGCTGGTTAAGAGCTTCGAGGTGTTTTCGGCGTTCCTTTGAGAAGACATAAAAAAAAATTATAAAATTATTGTATGAATACTTTCCAGCCAGACTGTTCAATTCCCTCAATCAAAATCAAATCAAGCATTTGACAAATTCACCACGATTCTCTTTTTATTACTCGCATTGTAGTTATAGATTTCCCCGCCACCTACCAACACCATCAAGAGCATATGTTTGTATTGGTTAGGAGGATGGCAGTGCGGTGGCAGCACTGCGTCCATGTGTAAGTAAGCACACACATACTCACTGTTTTGCCTCCACCAAGAGATGGGAGAACAAAAATGATGTGATGTTCTGATTCCCAATCGGTTCAACAATTTGCAATAAATTCCACCTGCATGGTAGTCGATTTTTGGCTCAGATTTAATGCAGTAGATTTTGGTCAATATAGACGCGCGGTGGAAGATACAAATTTTCTCCAAATCGAATTGTGTACACTCATGAATGTTTTGCTTAAAGGAAAGGGTGCAACACCACCAAAATGGGTGCAATACATATTTTGTGATGTCTCTTTCAAGAGGGTTGTGCCTTAGCTAGAGATTTTTTTGTGTTTATATTGCGTAAGGCTGTGTTTTTTGTTTTTGTTTAAATTTTGCTAATTCGTTTCTAATTTTAGCTGGTGGCATTTGTTTTATTTCGTTTCTTTTATATGCATTTCTGGTTAAATGATATTTCATTTGGCCGGGAGCAGTGAGATAGATACAGGCAAAAATTTCCTGCAGCGATGACATTTTGGGGGGATGCATTGAAATTAGGACAGGGAGGAGAATGTATTCGAAGCACTTGTTGCGTATAGGCATATACTTTCAAAACAGGTACTTTTGTGTATCTGAAACAGGGAAAGGTGGTCTGACGTACTCATTTATTGGCGATATGAGAGCTGTTTTGGTTTATTTTTATTGTATGACTTTTCTTCGGATGTATTTAAAGGAAAAAAAATTGTTTGTTTTGCGCTATATGTATAAATGTTTTCAATGAATTCATGAATTCAAATAAGGAATATTTGCGTTATCCCGTTTTTAGGAAACGGAGAAGGAAAAAGATTCTACAGAAAATAGTTCAAGTAAAATGGGATGGGAAATACATATACAGTCTCGTGCAATAGTGCAATACAATTGCAACAAGTCGTTTTCTGTATGAACTATCTCTAACTACATGTCCACCCGTAAATTTGGGTGTTCAGGCTAGAAAGTCGAAGATATTGCCAGTGGTAGTTAACACCATAATTAACACAAAACATGCTTGTGAAACGAAGACGCGAAAGGTAATTTAAAACGTTTCTAACGCAGGGGTGTACAGAGGATCTGTCATCGTCCGCCTATGCGCCAGAGTATGGTCATAGTATGACAAAACCAGAACCCACCAACTCAGTATGTTTCAGTGATTGAAAAACATACTGCTCATAACTTACTTAAGAAGCATGTTATTGGAAATTAATTTTACGGATTACGACTTGTGTAGCGGCTGCGGTGATGAAGAACTACACAAAGATACCCTTTGCTTTCTGTGCCTCTCAGCCGATTAAAACAAATAAATTAAGCCCGCATAATCTTCGACTCTAACAAAGGACATCGCAGAGAAGATTTATGTATCAAGCACAAGGGAACCAACTGCGCTACTGTTTGAGATGGTCGAGTAGACTTGTTGGTTAAAAACTATGAATGCTATGAATTTTGTACTTCTAAATGGAAAGTGACAGGATATCGCCAGCTTCAATTAGCAAACAATTTTAAATAAGTTTTGTTTCTTATGAGGTTTGGTTTGATTCCGTCCACCCATAGACGAAGCGGCCAGTCTCTTCCTCGTCGCCCTTTGTTCCTTTGTGATTCAGTAGGGGAATAGCCAATATTATGACCTCTTTGCATGTCGCCGTGTTTACTCTTTTTCTCTCTTATAGGCCAAAGCGTTACACACACAATCTAATAGGACACGAGCCTGTGCAGCCTGTGCTTATCATATGATCTCTATTCATGTCAAAAATCATTGTTTGTGACCCTTGATAATGTGACCAAGCGTTAAGTGACTTTTGTCTCCAGCTTGCTTGCTATTCTTCCAAAATCATTAAAAATCAAAACCTACTTATTGATGCCACCGATACAGAAGAAGATGGAATAAACGTGAGCAAATGTTCCATTACCTTTTCAGAAATTATTATATTTTGGAATGGATCATAGACCTCGTCCATATATTGGCAATCGGGATACACTCTTTCGAGTGAGAGAGACCGAAATGAATGCAATGATTGTTGGTTTTTTTTACGTATTAAGGGTACGTCTGTATCCATGATGAACAACAAAAGCTAACTTACCGGACTGAAAAAATGAACTCCCTTCAGCCGCTCTGGATCCGGCGTGTGTTTTAGTCCGCCAATACACCTTGGTCGTGGAATACCTCGCGTAGCACTGCCTGCACCCCTGCCACGGCCACGACCTCTGCCTCGACCACGACCTCGTCCGCGTCCACGACCTCGCGACGGCGTTCGTGGTGTGTTCAGTTCTTCTGCAAGGAAAAAAAGAAATGTCTTATTTAGTGAACTTAATTCATTCAATGGGAAACACTTACCACTCGATCCGTCTAAAGATTCCGTGCGCCTTCTGTTTTCAGTCTTCGGAGTCATGAACAATTCATCGGAAAATGGCATATCGCTAGGCTCAGGAGATTTCTGCCCATCAATTGGAATTTGTGCATTTATCATGGCGGCCTGTGAGTCCAGTTGAAGCTGTTGAGTTGACATAGAAGAGGATGAAATCGAAGACGATGACGACAGAGAACCGACCATAAATGCATTATTATTGGGCGTTTGGTCTTGCGATGATTGTGATGAAGACAAGGACGATTGTTTGTTGAGTTTAAAGCTGGGCTGATGAACGCGTTCTTGGAAGGAGTTATCGTCTCGCGACATTTGAACCACACTCGGAGTAGCACTGCGTCGTGCATTTCTAAATGGCGTTCGATTCGAACGCTTCTCGGCGACATCTTCCATTTTTTCCGCTCCAACTAAGTCAATGGCCAACCGCTTTCGCAGCAGTAAGACACGTTTCGCCTTTGCAGCCTTGTCAAACTCTATCTGTTCGGTGGAGACTGGCTTATCTATTTTTCTTGGTCTACCCGGCTTTCGTTTGACAGGAGTTGCCACTGGCACTTCAGGTACTGTACTTCTATCCATTTCCGCGGCGACTTGATCTACTTTGGCGGGTTCCATTGAAATGGGAGAGGAACCCGCGGGAATGGCTAATGGATCAGCGATTAATTTCTTAGGCACCATAACGTGGTTATTTGCTGGGACATCGATGTGATTTAACGATGGCAGAAACGTTTTGTTCACCACTGAAGAACTTGTTGATTTGCTGGCATCATCTGCGTAGCTCAGCAATTTTGGCATTTTTTGACCATCGGGAGAAAACACCTCGGCTGGCGTAACATGTCTCTTGAGGTTATTTACGCGCGTCTGCTGCTGATCTTCCTTATTGTTGTTATTTATGGAGTGCTGAGACTTGCTAGCATGGTTAATTGTGCGGTTCAGCGTTGAGAGTCTATGATTGTCATTGGACAAAGCGACAGTCGGTGTTGAAACTTGGACTGGCGTTGACATCGCCACAGACACCGACGCTGATACAAGTGGCGGCACGGGTTTTGACACGACTAATGGTGGAGCTACTGCCACGGACTCCTTCACCACTTCCACTTTGTCTGTGTCATCGAAAGAAGATCTTCTACTTCCCTCTGGCGAATCAAGGATTTCTATAGATTCCATTATCTCTGTTGGAGTCGGGGCACATTTTCTGTCATGCTGTCCATTGAGTATTGCTTCAGGTGGCAGCAGCGAAGACGCTGTCGGCACAGGCCCTACGCCACTAGGACAAAAAGAATGAAACGCTGGCTGCTTGTTCATGAGAACATCCTTCCGCTGCAGTCGCTCCAGTAACAAATTTGGCGTATCCAGCTTTGTTTTAGACTCGCGCAGTGGTAGTACATCAACTGGCTCCAGCTGATTCTCAAAGAAATGCGCTGGTGAAGAACCGGGAGACGGAGATGATGTCAAATCTACAGTATCGAAGACCTGCGAACTTTTCGCTACAGGAATGCTTGGTGGGAATTTCAAATTTACATTGTTAAATGTCTGTGGATCGTGATTCAGCAGCGTTTTATCAATTTCCATGTCGGAGGAGTTCTTTCGTTCGCCTTCAGTGTTGCTTGGTGATGGCGCTGTCGGCCGTGGGGCAGAGTTGTGATTCGTCGTATGGTTTAATAAAATCACTTTCGGCAGGACGTTCTCCAAATCGTTGGTGTATTGATTCATCATTTTGTTCATTTGATCGTTCTCCAAAACTACGGCTGATGATGATGATGAATTATCTTCGCTTACGCTGACTTCGTTTCCTTTTTGCTTTTCTTCGGCGGCTGCGTCGGCTGGAATCGCTTTGATTTTTAGTTTTGGAGATGATAAGTTTTTTATCGTCAGTTTGGGAACGACTTGTCGATGTCGCTGCTCCTCGTTGGAGTCGGTAGGTTCAGATACTTGACAGTCTGCTGAAACCACTGTGAGCTTTAAGTGCTCTCCGCTGTTGTCTGAAGTGCGAATGGTGAATTTGGGAATTTTTTCCTGTACATCCTCCATTCCACTGACACTACTGATACTTGAGCTGGTACTCGTCTTGATTGTCAACTTCGGAACTACTTGCTTTTCCGATGTCTCGCCATCAGTTGGCGGCGTGATTGACTTAATCGTCAGCTTCGGAATCTTCTCCGATTTAGGCACTTTATCAGAATCCGCCTGCAGTTTGTCGTCCTGCCGTGATATCATCAACTTCGGCACACGATCCGCTGACTGTTCAACAACGGTACAGGTAGAACTTGACTCGTTAACCGAAATTGTTAGTTTCGGAATCGATTGATTGGAAGCGGTAGACGTTGACGAACTACTACCGGAAGAAAACGACGAACCCGACGAGCAGTTGTTTTCTTGCACGGTTTTAATAGTAAAGCTGTCATTGCTGCTGCTTGACGTTTTAATAGTGATCTTGGGGATCTTCTCTACCGGTTCAGAGTCATGTATTTCCAGTGACTTTGTCTTTATCGTCATTTTGGGAATAGTTTGACTTTTCGGTGAATCACTGTGCTGGATGATGACAGCATGCTCCTGACTGGTTTTAATTGTCAACTTGGGAACCTTGGCTTCCTCCTCGCATTCCAGCAAATCCTCTGCTGGCTTCGGAATACTTTTGATGGTTATTTTCGGAACTGTCGGCGAACTACTGTTGTTGGCAGCCGATGTGGATCCAATAAAATTACACTGCGATGGCGATGGCGAAATATTTGATATCATGGCCTCACTGCTGCCGTCAATGGTGGTCTTGATCGTAAGCTTTGGCAGTGGTGGTTGCAGATCCATACCCGATGTCGGAGGTGGCGACGAACATGACGACGTCGAAGAGGACGATGACGACAACTCGACATAATGAGACTTGTCGTTGTTAATGCAGTTGATTCCGCCGCTGTCCATTTTGATTGTCAACTTTGGAACCACGGTATGCTGTGAGGTACTGGATGAAGCTGATGTAGCGTCATTCGTACTGACATCGTTTGCTCGTATCGTCAGCTTGGGTACAATATGAGGCTCGTTTGGCGCATCATCAACTACCGAAATGCTGCTAACTACCCCGGTTACCATAGACGACTTGATGGTCAATTTTGGTATTGGAGAGTTGCGACTACTCTCCACATTGACACCATCCGATGTGGACGTACTTGAAGACTCTGATGGCTTGACAATCGGTTTAATCGTTATCTTCGGTATTATTGGCTCATGTCGGATAAGATTTATCTTCAGTGGCTCAACTTTGCGCGTATCTTCCTCAATTTGAGATTCACTGCGATTCGCATACTTCTTACCGACGCCTCCTCCACCGTCGTCACCGCTGCTTCCGCCTCCGCCATCGTCTATCTTTGTTGAGTTTGTCCCGCTGACCTCATTCGTAATACTACTACTGCCACTCGTTGTGGCCACTGTCACCATCTCGCTGGGCGTCTTACGCAGAGAAACCATTTCCTCTGAAGTTGATTCTTTCGAATTAACGGTACTTTTATTTAAATTATTAATACTATTGTTCGATCTTAGTGATCGCACCGATTCTTCGGCATCTGATCCTGCTTCAGGTGCTGCCTTCGCTGCTGTTGCAGCTGCATCATTTTTGTTAGTATTTTGAGCTTTATCACTGTTGCTGCTGTTCCTTGCCTCCGTACTTCTACTATTACTGCAACTGGGCTCGTTCAATCTCTCTATGAGGGGTGGCCGTTCACCATGTTCCTGTTGCTGACAATGGTTGGTAGATAATATAATAAGTGCGTCATTACTATTATTTCCCGTGCTGGACGTTACACAGATTCGGGCAGGCGACGATGACGTCGATGCCGTGTTGTCGTGATGATTAGAACTACTACTACTACTGCTGCTACTACTACTATTACTATTGCTGGTTGGCGACGTTACAACGGCAACCGTTGTCGATGAGTGTGTTATGTCATTTGATGTCGATGAAACTAATGGTTCCTCGTTGTCCTCATGAATATTTTGCTGCTGTTGCTGCTGCTGTTGTTGATGCAATGCTGAGTTATTTGTATCATTCATTGCTTAATTGTGTTATACCGTGCAAACGAAGGCTGTTACTTTTTGTTTGTTGCGGTTAACAATTGCGTTTTAATCTGCAATCAGATGACGGTCAGCATGAATGATAGCATTTCTTTGAACTATTTTTTTTTTCGTTAGTATGGCAGATCCATGATTACAAATGAGAATATATCTAGTCGGCAGCTCTGATCATACTTGGATAATTTTGTTTGTTGTTTTTGTTTCTTCAACGTTCTGTAAAAAAAAAAAAATTTATTAAAATTTTAAATTCACAGCAATAAAACAAATTTGTGTTATTAATATAAGAATATATTTACGTCGATTTAATACTCGAATTAAAGCGGAGTATTATTGATCTATTGATCCCTATTCGAAAAAGCTCGATTGTGATAGAGAATAATAAATTCTTGCTTCATCCTAACCTCCAAAGAAAATCTGACAACAACATTCAAGTGCCTAGACCGTCATTAAAAACATTTCAAATCTGCTGTTTTGAAGCCGTTTTGTTCGTTAGACTGACAAGGCGTCACTGCTTATATATAGGTATATATCAAAATCCTTCCACTACTGCGGACACGGGGTCCTTGCAGGCGACGGCATTCTCCATTCATCTACATATGAACGAGAAGTAGCATATTTTATTCCGGGTTTTAGTTTTTGAAATAACTTTTAATAAATATAAGCCATACCAGCACTCGTGCAAGACAGACATCAAGGGTTATCACCTCCTTCAATGAAACCTCATAACTAGTGTTAGAATGCCGAAAGTGGTTGCACTCGCGTGATAAGCTCAAGGTTACCCTGATTTGGGCAAGCAGGGCATAACTATATTTATAGTTTACTAAAGGAAACAGTTCAGATTCCGCTGAAAGCGTGTAAGTGTCTAATGTAGCAACTGAAAAAAAAACATTTTAATAGAAATCTTTTTCGACTCCCTCGAGGATGTCTCGAAGACACTCCTCTTTTATACAAGTTTTCACAAGCAGATCAAATGAATTGAAATTTTTGACAGCTCTTCTTGTACTTTTACGATAAATGCTTCTGGACGTCAGTCAAGAACGAAATCCATGGAAATCATGTGTTTAAATTAACTGAATTACCTTGGACTTCTAAGTGAGTCAAATGCGCTCTGTACCACCGACAATTTTTGTTAGATCTGTTATGAGAGACTTAAAACTGTGGGTCCCTTCCATTCGTATCAAAAATATATTTTCGCACAGACAAAGGTTGCATATTATTTTAAACGAATTAATAAAAGCTAACAAACAAATGACATATTTTGCAATACATGTAATTTACAACGACAGAAAATTTCACTTTCTCTGCAAAACTAAAAATTAAAATTTATAACAACCGCAGACCTGAATTAAACTGATCATTAACTATATAAATTATCCGCCTAAAATCAAAACAATTCAACGGCAAAACTCTTATCAACGGTTTTCAAATTCGAGATCATGTACGGAAACATTGAAAACCCACCTAACTAAACCATTTATCGCCATCGAGCTTACCATTGTGAGAGCACCATTAACAAATTCGTACCAATTACACAATTCAGTCGCTATTGCCTATCACGAGCACACTCAGCAATACTCTTCCTCGAGTGTTCTGACTTTTGAATATTTATCTCCTCTATCCATGGCGAGCGGCTCTCACTACCCCGCAATATGTGTGCCGAGTTGTACCGGCAACTCGAACCAAAAGTTCAACGACATTAAATCAAAACAAAAAGTGCTGCCGCCTGTTGGCAAATCACAATGATACTTTCGTATGACGTTTACTTCCCTCTGTAGAGCAGAAAAACGCACAGAAAAAAAAAGTCATCATCAATGCAAATGCAGAACACAGAAACCGGTCTACCGCTGGCTGACCGATCGGCTGATGTGGCGACTAACGCAACTTGATTCGAGGTCCATTTGTCGGGAGAAACGTGAGCACGTGCTACATTTTACGGGACGAATGCACTAGTAGTAGTGGTTGATGTGATAGTTTGCAGCCTTCCCAAAAGTATATCTGTAATGTTAAAAGGTCAAAGACCCTTTGCCAAACACACACCCCTCTTCGCAATCGCGGTGGTATAAGGTCAAGTGCAGAAACGACAACCTATCTATGAATGTAAAATCAGATGTGACTGTCTGTCTACTATTATTATTAGCCCAATAGGAGCGCAACAGATCGAATATTGTTGGGGGGGGGGAGTGACTCGTCGTCCACTTTATAAAGACGACGGCGAAAAACTAAAATAAAAAAAAAAAAACAAACCTAAAGAATACTAAACACAAATTGTATGTCACTCTCACTCATCGCTGCTGGGTCGACTCTCTCGCGACCAAACTCTAGCTGGCTCTCCTGTTTCAATTTCGGAATTTAATTTTAATCTGCTCTGCGCCTGCATTCGCACTCCGTAGCGGCAATCGGGTCGACATTTGTGAGGAGCTCTTTGATGCGGAAGGTAACACACCAACAGCAGCTAGCTGGCAGTCAGCAGTAGAAGTAGTACTGCTGCTGCTGCTGCTGATGTTGTTACCGCTGCTGCTGCTACTATTTATTGAATGGAGGCGGAAGGAATCCCCGACTAAAGTTTAGTGTCGCTTTCGTCACCATCGGCATAGATGACTATGACATCGATGAAATCTTTAGTTTGCCAGTCGTTGGTCGATTCGATTGTTTTTGTTTGGGGTAGGTAATGTAACGGAATAAACACTTGGGTTTAGTTTAGATTCATTCAGTGAAGCAGGCAGATCTAGACGTTAGGCGCGGAGATTTTTGGTAGTTTGTCTGGTAGTATGTTTTCTTATCGTCTAGTAAATATAAATACTTATGTGTATAGGTCATGCGGAATTATATCAGAAACTTGATAACAAATTTCGATTATGATAAACGAATTAAAATCGTTTAATGCAGGAATATCTTGCAATTAAAAATGAATTTAAACGAATTTAGATTACACTGAGCAGCGGGATTGTTATAGTTTTTTTTAGTTACATAAAAATATTATTTGTTGCTAAAATTTAAATAATAATTAAATATTATTATTTATGTATGATAAAATTAAAGAACACTGACGTTATTTTGTAAGCCATTTAAAAAAGTGTTTTAATTTTCTGTTAGTATTGTGCAACTTTCCAATTTTTTTTAAAAAAAAGTTGTGTTTTAATTGGTTGTAAAACGAGAGTGCATTGCGTTAAAACGTGAAGTCCAAACCTTGTTGTGCGTTTTTACCTACAGTTCCAAGGACATAAAATAGAAACGGATTTAAAATACAGGTGCCCAAATTGGACTTTGCGACTTTCAATTAACTGATTCGTTTAAAAACTAAAGGGCCAACCTTAATAGACTTTCATGAGCTTAAGCTAGATAAATGAAATATCTTAATACTCCTTAACAGTACAACATGACCATAATGGATGGTCAGTTTCGAATTTTTGTTAACTTGAGTGGGCTCACGAAAAGTGTTAATTAAATGAGACGTTCAATAAGGAAATTTGACATTTGACACCAATAAAAAAAAATCAAGAACTTATGCTTATATTTCTACTTTACATCACTTCATATTGCCACAATATTTCCCAAATGCCTTATAAGAAACAATTATGGTAGTTTTAAAGGTAATTTTCCACATTTTTTCCCTTGCTCGAATATAATATTGTTGAGTTTGATTGATTTGCGTAAACCAGTTTAGAGACATTGAGTGAGCTTTTCATTTAGTTTTGAGATTAGGCTTATCCCACGTATGTCTATTATGGTTGACCCTTGCGTTAGAATCAAAGTGAACCCAATTTAAGAACCTCGAAAGCAACAGAATGTAAACAGAATCAAGAATCATTTTAACAATGTAAATGACACAGTGGATTTTCATTTACATTGGCCACTTACGCTTGAAAATTAAAATTGAAATAAAAGGTCTGTTCGCGTACTTCTGTGTGAAGAAAATTGACAAGTGCCAAATGTTCAGTAACGAAAGTCAAAATTAAAAGTACGCCTACACTTCCGTGTAAACACTTCCAAATTGAATACGTGTTTTCCACAATCAATTAGAAAGCAAAAACAATTCTGCATGCGTTTTAATCCGCATTATGTTCTTCTTAGTCGAAATTCAAAATTTAAGGCACGCCTATTACCCTTCTTCTTCGATGACTTCGATGACAATCTTGAAGATCTATCAACTACGGACTTTAAAGATATCTTTCGATATATTCAGAGCTCCAAAGGGTTTACCAAGTAGAGTAGGAAATGCATACGTATATCCACGTCAGTGCTGTCGTTTTTCAATTTCAAAGAAGAGCCCATTTGAAGATTTAGAGGAGCCATTCTATTGAAAGGACAGCCACCGCATTACGTTATATTACGCAGATTACTTCGGTTTTTTTCTAATTAAATGGCCTGTGTCTATTCGAAATTTAAACGTCATAAACAGTATTTGACATTGACAATGGATTAAGGAAGTGCATTTAATACTTGAAATAGAGATGCGCAAATTATGTATGCAATGAATATTTGTTATCAAATTGTAATAGAAGGCAAATTTTTTTGGCATTATGTATAGCTTATTACTTTTGTTCGTTATAAATTTTAAATTTGAAAAATTTGTGGAAATTTAAATATTGTTTTTAGTCCACTCTTGTGTCTAATTTTTATTAAGACACATTATTAAAGTCAAATTTATAACATTATTACTTTGTTAACAATTTTATATGATATACCTATACGTATATTTTTTAATTTTTGACATCGACTTAGTAATGAATTTATGAACTCATTCTACATTTCTTAGGTTATAGGTACATAAAAAGCATAAAATAAATTGTTGTCACAAACTTGAAAATCAATTAAAATTAATAGTTTAGTACACATGTGGCAATTTTGTTATAACTTTTACAGCTAGATTATTTCAATAGTTTGAACATTTTTAGAAATCTACTCGCGTCAAAATGGGTTGCGACAGTTTTGACAGTTATAATCCAAATGTCGCGTTAATCTTTGGTACACTGAAATAATTAGAAGTTGCGTTGTTAAACCAATCGCATGCTCTCAAACTCTCATTTAACAGTAGCTAAGGCAGGTGTATGTTGTGTCTGTAGTGTTAGTTTTTGAATTTTTCTCCATTAAAAAATATAATATCAAAACCGAGAATAAGACTTAAAACACATTTTAACATACAAATTGAAAACTAAGTACCTACCCACTTCAATTTGCACAATAAGTCATAAAAAAAACCTCTCCAAAGTCCCCCCAAAACACGACCTCATGTGAAAATTGCTGCAACGCTTACACTAAAACAAAAACAATGTACAACATAAAATTAGAAAATATTATTGCAACTCAATTAAGTTGCTAATTACATTCCACACATTAAACAAAATGTGAGAAGAAGGCGGGAAGGCTGCAAACGTGAATCACACGAGCTAAACAACATCGCAAAATTAACGATGTGAATGAAAAAAAAAAAAAAAATTCAATACCACTGGAAAAATTACAACTCACCACCATACGCCATTCAGAGGAACAGTATGTAAAACTATTTTTCAATGTCTGATTTGATTTTTTTACTCAAAAACGTTCCTACTACTAAAATTTTAGAGACAGAGGAGCTCTGTCAAATGTACAAAATGTGTAGCTTTACAACCAATGTAGAAAAGTCACAATTCCCCTTACCTGAACATTCAAACTCACCATACACCTTCTTTACTTCATTTCACATCATTCATTGCACCATTCAAGTAGTGTGTTGTGTACTTTTATATTAATAGTCTTGTTTGTATTGAACTGATTGTGACAAGTGAAATTAGTGTAGCACTCTTCTCCGCGAGCTGCCCTTGTCCACAAACTCACCACACATCACACATCACACAGCACCATCTACCACTGGCACTCACCCCATTCTCAGATAAAATGAAACCGACACGATTAGCAACTATACGCACATTCTTCTGCACTTACGGTATTCTAATTGTTCTATTTCGTATTTTATATTTTATATGCGACTTCGACGATTAGATAAATGTCAGACCACGAGCGAGAACGACGTTCGACGTCGTCAAACCTGAAACCAAACGTAGTGCTGTGTCGTTGTCTCGCGAGAAAAGCAGCAAGACAGAGACAGCTATCGGACTGCCAAACAGCGAAACGAAAAAGGAAAATTTACTTGAAAAAAGTCAGTCCGCTTCGTCACTTCGCCCCTTTTAGAAGAAAACCAGCAAAGGAAGCGGTGCAAAATACAGGCCAAAGTGTAAATAGACAACACAAAAACATTAATATTAATAACAACAATAATAATAAGTAAAGTCAAGTGAGAATAGCAAAGAAAAGAAGGAGGAATGTTAATAAAATCGGAGCAACTTGGCAAATAATATGTTTCTTTGACCCTATGGTGAGTTATTGTGAAGTTGTGCGATGGTGGTGGTGGCTTTGATAGAGAGAAACGAAAAGTTCATCACATCGCATACGGAACATGATAGGGGGGTTTTGGGGCGACAAGAGAATTTGTATAAGTTTTACTTGGAACAAGTAAACAGACTAAAATGAAGAAAACAACAAAAAATAAATCGAAACTGAAACAGAAAAGGCGAATGAGCTCATTCCGGTTGATGGTGGCGTTCATGTTGATGGAGCAGAGTTGTTATACATCAGTCAGAGCCAGAGCGAGAGCCAGAGCCAGACATCGCCGCCAATAAAAAGACAAGAAAAATGTAGTTAACCACTTTGTTACTCTGACTGTTGTGTCCAGGTGCATTGAATGAAGTCGTGCATCGTGGTGTTGTCAACCATTCAGTATCAGTGGAGCGTGATGTCTTGCTGCTTGGGTTTGGACAAAAATATACAATCTGATTTATGTTAACGAAACATCTTCGAGTTACAAGAATTTTCTGTCCACCAACAATTATTGATGAGAGCCACGTTTTAAAAAATGTGTGAATCAGACGTCACTTGAAATTAATTTTAGTTATGGAAATGGAATGTCTTTTGATAGTCCGGGTTTCCAGTTTTCTTGGCAGCAAATGTTCGTGTACTTATGACACGATAACTTTGTGTAACAAATGAAGGATATACAGGGTGTTTTTTTAGAGGTATAGAACTTACTGTCCATCAATTTGAAGGATAATTTTATGCGATTAATGTTTATATGATTTCGGGTATGTGGCCGCCGCGGCTGGTTCGATTAAAGACAAGTCTAGAGGTCCAATTTTCAACCACTTTTTCAAGCATTTGGGACTGTATGTCGGCAATAACGTTACAATTGTTGGCTTCCAAGTCCCCTAACGTTTCTGGTTTGTTGGCGTAGGCCAGCGACTTCACATATCTTCAAAGAAAATAATCCAATGGTGTGAAATTACACGATCTTGGTGGCCAATTGAATGTTTCCGTCAATAAATCGATTGTGACGTGCGCTGTGTGGCATGTAGTGCCGTCTTGTTGGAACCACATCTCATGCCATCCAATTCGGGAACAAAATAGTCGGTTATCATATCTCTATACCGGTCTCCATTAACGGTAATTTACTCTCCAGCATCATTTCGGAAGAAGTATGGCCCAATGACTCCACCAGCCCATAGAGCACACCAAACAGTCAGTTTTTGTGGATGTAATGGCGTTTCAAGGGTTTCTTGTGGATTCTCTTCACTCCAAATGCGACAATTTTGATTGTTGACGTAGCCATTCAACCAAAAATTGCTTGAGGTAAACTTCGCGAACTGAATCATTATTTTCGTTGTTTGTTCATTTGTCAACCTGTTCATGATAAAATGGCAAACCAAACTGAACATAAATGACATTAGAGTTGCCAGTTTTATCTCTATTCGAAAAACCAACCTCTAAAAAAGTCGAAACAAGAAGATAACTTGCAACAACAAGAGATTTGTTATATGTATATATTTTTTAAGTTCTAAAAAGTTAGAGTTGAGTTTGGTACTGGGCTTAAAAAAATGAGTCAGCTTTTAAAGATATCAATTTGAAAGTAAAAAGTTTTCAAATTAGACCATTTGGTGATGAACTCGCCAAAAACGGATGTGCACAGCCCATAATGCAAAAAGGAGTTTATTGAATCGATCGGGGCTATTCCCACCTCCTTTCATGTCTACATGCTCCTCCAAAAACTTGATAGGCACCGCGGTTCAAGCTAGCAATATAACAGTTGAATCTCTGGAGTGCCGAATTTGCTTCAAGAGCACGAAGTAGCTGAACACATTTTATGTCAATATCCCAGCCCTATATGGTATTACATGAAAGATATTTTTTAGGGAACAGGTTATTAACTTCAATATCGAAAGTAGAGAACCTGCGTCTGACAATACGACACAAAAGATCTTTTAGGTCGACGGGCCGTACTTCGAGCTAAACTAGTCAGAGTTTAGGGTGGGACCAACCCATTTCAACTACACACCGACAACTAAATAAGGGATTCATTTCAAAACAGTTTCTAGTAAAAACAAGTTTGATAGTAATTTATATATTCCCCGTCTAACTGCACTGTGCCATGTGTCATTGTTTGAAACAGGGTTTGCATTTGTATGGTAATAATGAACCCACGGATTTTCACAAAAAGATTTCAAAACATCTTTGAATCATTCACACTGCACACCATGGTTTTGTTTGACGTTTCATTCAGCCGTAGAAAGATTAATGGGAGTCTACTGTAAGCCAATATTGTCTATATATGTTTGAATTGTAGAATATTTTAAAAGGTGTGTTTGCTTCGACAACCTTACGATTGCAAATACTTTTAAGGCGGTTTTATTCAAAAAAAAAAAACTGACCACGAGGTCTCGAATACTGAAAATTGTACGCGAAAGCTCACGAATTTTTCATTTGCGGATTTGTGGATCGCGTCTGTATTATGGGGATTGTGAATAGAGTGACAGTTCGCGGCAAGAATTTTTCAAATCGCGGGAAAATTTATGCAATTGTAAATATTGCTATTTAAATCAATTTAGA
Organism: Ferdinandea cuprea; assembly: GCA_963576555.1. NCBI lineage: Eukaryota > Metazoa > Arthropoda > Insecta > Diptera > Syrphidae > Ferdinandea > Ferdinandea cuprea. Next base: position 67,678,751 of record OY754958.1, read on the forward strand.
CTCAAGTTTTTTTTAGACAGGATGTTAGATCAATTAAATATAATGCTTTTGTGGTAGAAGCAATAGAAATTTTCTATTCATAAAAACATTAAAATTGATGTGAACAGTCCTTTAGTCCTAAGATTAAGATGCTCAGTTAAAACAAGAACGGTAAAATGTTAAGCGGAAAAGTATGTATGTAGTTTGTATGCAAGTAGAAGTACTTTTTAGGTACCTACCTACTTCTTTACTATGTATTGCAATAGTGTCCAGTAAATTTTTAAGTACTTTTCGAATACAAATATTTTCAGTAAATTGACAGCTAAAACGTAGTAAAGGCGCAGTTTCTCTGAACATGTGAGCGGGTACTAATAAGAGACAACATTTGATTAAAGACACTGAATTTAATCCAGCTATTTTACCACAGTAAACATTTGTAGCCTATATGTGGCAAGTTTTGTTATTGTAGACTTATAGCATAAACAACATTAAAGTGACCCAAAAGGGTTAATGTATTCACTGTTGTCTTTCAAACTACAGATTCACATTCCACATACGTACATAGGTATAGGACGTCTACTTTTTACTTTTATTCTTGACAGATGTCAAGCAGCATAAGGTAAAAGGTAAAAGATGAGCTAATTTAACAAGACACGTGCGATTGATGTCAAAGTAAATTATTGTGCCTTTCATTAAGGTGGTTTTAGTTTGTTTAACAAAGAGCTTTGCCGATATACTCTGCCTGAGGTGAAGTGAACAAAATGTTGATCTTTAGTTAAAGTAGATGCCTCCATCATAGGCAAACATTGGAAAATAAACTGCTTCTGCGGCCATCTCTGATCGGATATATCTTCCCAGGCACTTGGATTTTGGACTCCATAAATTGAGTTTAAAATTATCACGTTATACGTACGTAGTAGATATGTATTTACTTTATTCCACAAACAAGCGAACCTTTGGGTTCGGAAAAACTCAACACACCACACACAATGGAATCCAAATCCAAGTACAACAAATAAGCAAATTCGTATAGACGCATTGCCACCGCCGCTGCCTGAGTAGCATACCATCAGACCTGGTTCTGTTGTACGAACAGCAATCTCACTTTTGCTGCGAGTTTTCGATTCGACCATTTTTATGCGTACAATAGCGCGCAGCCATTCCACACTGTACACACGACACAACACAAGGCCAAATATAATAATGCTACCAAGCAAACGAAAACTCACCACACAGTGATGCACATGTGTTAGTTAACTACCACACCGTTCGAGGTGAGTGTAAAAACAACATTGAGCGGAAATATAAAAGCAAACAAATTTTTTGATCTCTAAAAATAATCACATGTTATTCAATGGGCATCAGAGATAGATGTGATTCGGGTTACAGATGGATTTGCATGCATCTCTCGAGCGCTAGATGCATCAGCAACACGGACTCGTCGCTTGTTAAAGAAAATCAAAGCAACAGCGCACAGGCAAAAAAAGGACAGAATAAATGTAAATAATGTGTACATCAGTGCCAGGCCAGACCCAATGGCCAGTGCTAGTGTTGTGTTTGTGTTTGCACACGATATACAAAATGCTTATACATACATCGTGTTGTACGATAGGCAATAGCTATAGGCTGACAAGCCGAGAGAGTGTGTTTGTTTCTCAGAGAACGTTAAAAAGAAAAAAAAAAAAGATAAAAAATTCATAAAAAGAAGACGGAGAATAGCACACAAAAAAGATACGCAAGGCAGAGGGGTTAGCCCCTCATCTTTTCAATTATGAAATTGAATGACTAACTGTGAAATTTTTGCTGAACAATTTTCTAAATTCGTTTTCGAGTTTTCTGTGCAAGAAAACTTGGAAAAAAAAGGAGGAAAGCATGCACCACTTGGGAGAATGACGTAGCACACTAAAGGAAATAAGGGAAAAAAATGGAAGAGTGGAAGAGAACTTTTGAAAATGCTATTTTCTGGAGCAGCACACACTTTTGCTCGCCCCAACTTTCTTTGTGTTGACGTTTGTTAAGTGTGCGTTTGGGGAATGGTACATCGGGTTAAGTGTATTTGCAAGGAGTAGTGCCCTTGAGCAGCAAAGACAGTGCGCCGAGCCGAGAATGAAACGGAATTGAATATAGAAGAATTTATTAGCTTTGTCCAGGTGAATATAGGTTATATTCATCAATCGCTTAGTAGTGCTGCTGGATGCACTAATTGATGCGTAAACTAAAAGTATCGTATCTATCATTTAGTATTATTCATGTGTTATTTGAGAGGATAATGCACACTAATGTGTGTTGCTTTCGTATTCATATTTTAGGTGATATGCGTGCGCGTAAATACAAAGTGTGGGGGAAATAATGATGAGCGTGTCCAAGGATGACAGGTAAAGAATTTGTTATGTTGCAAGTAATCGAGTGGATATACAGTGGCGAGCAAAATAATAGCAGTGCCACTTTGTAAGAAACATTTTCCTTAAAATGCACCCTTCTTCGGCAGCTACCCAGATTTTAGATGAGCTAGACTTGGCATGTGGTGTTCACACTGTCAGAAGACGCCTAAGAGAACATAACCTCAATGCACGCAGTCCACGTTAAGTCCCACTTTTCAAAAAAATCCACATAGCAAAAAGGTTGAGGTTTGCCAGAGAGCATTTGGCGTGGATCCCTTTATGTGGACTGATGAGAACAAAATTGTTCTTTATGGCGGGAAAGGATCTCGGCAGTACGTAAGGCGTCCACACAGTTCAAAATATAATCTAAGGTTCACCACAAAAACCGTAAAGCACGGTGGATCTAGTATAATGATTTGGGGATGCTTCTCCTACCATGGTGAGAAGCATCAAAAGTCTAATGGACCAGCACTCATACGTCGATATCCTTCAAAACATCATGCTGCCATATGCCGAAGATGAAATGCCGTCAAAATGGGTCTTCCAGCAGGATAACGACCCGAATCATACCAGCCGAAAAGCTAAGTGGTTTCGGGACAATACGATTGAGGTCATGGAGTGGCCTGCTCAATCCCCCGATCACAATCCTATTGAGAATCTATGGGCGGATATAAAAAAAGACGTCTCCAATAAAAACCCGAGGAACAACAACGAGTTATGGATGGCTGTTGAGCTGTCTTGAAGATCGACACCACCCGAAAGGTGTCATCGTCTTGTTGACTCCATGAAATGGCGTTGTGCAGCTGTAATAAGCAATAAAGGACATTCTACGAAGTATTAGTTTATCGTCGACAGGACCTCATTTTCATTCAATAAAATTTCGCATTTATTTCTTAAAATTTTAATCTTTTAAGTTGGTGAAGAAATAGCACTGCTATTATTTTGATCACCTTTTTTTTAGAATCTTATTCAAGAAAATGAGTTTACGCTGATATGATTTGTTCAAATCAAAATTAATTTAATGTACATGTACGTTTTTGATCACAATAAGAAAAAAATTTAAAAATCATTGCTCAATTTTTGGTATGGTCGAGTAGTGCTACTTATTAAGGTGCACTGCTATTTTTTTGCTCGCAGCTGGATGTCAGGATTGCGAACAACACGAGCATTGAGTTCATTAGTATTTACGGCAGTTAATGCACTAAAATTCGCGTACAATACATCACAGTAACGCGAAATAACGCGCAGTTATTTCAATCTTTTGAATGTTGCAATCAATAGAACAAAAGGGCTAATTTTTAAGTCTGTGCACTTAGCTTTAATACTTTGACGTCAATATTGTTTCACAACCTTAAGCTGTCAAATGACTTAAGCTGCTTGCATTCTTTGAATTCCTTCCTTCAATATATTGAAGTATTTTTACATCTTTGAAGTCGCTTGAGTGTTTGATGTCTTCTGACTGTTTAAAGTCTTTTAGATTACAGCAATCAGGTCTATATGCCGATTACAATAAAATCTGTTTACTGCTTACCATCTTCGATATTACCTGCATACCAATTCACAGGTAAGTTAGTATACTGGTGCACATGGTGTTCATATTATTAGTTATTTTCAATGTAAATGTGCAAACACATGTTTTCGTAAGGCAGCTCGCATATTGAGGCGTAAAGCGGTTATCATAAGAAAGCATGCATAGCTTATCACCATTGTCCTTGATGGTCGCATCTCCGCTATTTTCATAGCTTGAGTACGTTTTGGGCCTAATATGTACATAAAGAAGAGACCCCGTCAACTTAAACATTCATTTATGCATAGATGGGGAGTAAGTGTCATCAACAACTAGCCAGGGCCCGAGTGGGCTTATGATCAGAAAATACACCAACCAGTCTAATTAGCCTCTGCTAAATATATATTGTGCATGCAGCTTAGCCAACTGAAGGTGTTATATTGTTGATTGTGTCGTTGCGCATGTTGTTATTTCCTTGTTTGTGTAAGCGTGATTGTGAACATTGCTCAGTTGCAGAAAAGTTCAGATGGTAAAAATTAGTAAAAATAAAAAGTATTGAAAATCTATCCCCGTTGCCTTCATTCATAACCTCAACAACCATATGGCGCCAAATGAGTGCGGCGCAGTCTGCATGAATAATGTGTGAAGGAAGTTTGATTGCGCATGCATGCATATGTGGTCTATGGCCTCCATACCGCGATTACCGTTATCGTTTTAAAATCAAGAATACCAAATATGAGTTGCGAAACGTATTTTGTAAATCTATCAAGATTTGTAAATAAACCACACACTGAGTTAGTTTCCTTATTGAACTGATTCCATAATTATTTTTCCTTTGACTCTTTCTTAGTCGTTATTTTTAAGTCCTTCTGAGCGATTTTCGCAAAAGTGAATTTCGCAGTCCACAGAAAAAAATGTGTGGATGTCGATTGGTTTGGCAGATGCGGTCTTAACAATTCAATGAATTGATACATTGTGTTTATGGCGTGGGTGTAGGTGGTGACGTTTTAGATCTTATATTAACAAGCAAAAAACAATAAATAGCAGAGAACAACAACAAATTGATCGTTTTAAATAATAACAGGAGTTGAACCTATTAGCGCACTGAGGAATTTCTTGAATTGAAATTGATGTACATAAACTCTTTTAAAAAGTCCAACTGTAAAGTCTCAGTTCTTCTATAAATATGACAACAACATAAGGGGTATACAAACCTGAACACACATTTAACCTTTGACAAATCGACTAACAAAATACTGGCTTATTACTTATCTTTGCCAAACAAGGCATATTCCCAAAGACATTTTATACAAAAAGTAGTAGTAAGCTAGGTAGTCGATGTTCAAAGACGAACTTCACAAACGACACTCAATGAATAAGTGGAACATTAGATGTAAACGGCCCATGCAAGACCTACAGACTAGCTGCTCCAACCGTTGTGGGTGCGAAGATATATTTTCTGCCACGAATGGAGGGACCAACATTTTAAAGCCGATTTCGAAAGGCAATTTATTTTTGAGAAGCTTCTTAAGAGGTGGGGAAGCGATTAAAAAAACACAACAACACGATGTGTCCAAAAGTCGAGACAAGAGCCATCCCTCAAGGCCACAAAGCCAAGTTCAACACATCACCTTCTGAATGTTCATAGTAAAATAATAGTTGACGCATCATCCGATGATGTGACAAAACATTTAAATTTAACAAAAAGATTGCGATTGCCCACAATGCATACACGCCCTCACAAAGCTTTCATATAAACCTCGGTATATGTTTTCAACATGCGATAAGCTAAATTTCTCAAGAGAAACATGTGTTTCAAATACAATGCTCTGATCTGAAGATTTCTAAAAAAAAAAAAATAATATGCACACACATTTATAAGTAGGCAGCCATCTGTCTCTGAATGCGGGATATTAAACATGCTATAAGCTGTTCATGTAGACGAACCCCCACATTTGAATTCTATTTGATACTGTATCCCACTTATGTTCGACTCTATCACAAACATTTTATAGACACTTTTCAATCGATATGTTAATTAAACAACAACGTATCGATTGTGGATCGTTCGACGTACACATTCCTACTGGATGGATTGCAGCACGAAAACATATGCCGTTAATAGATTGGATTTAAAAAAAAAACGGCGATAACTTCATTTGAAACTAAACAAAATTGCACAAACCTATATATCAAAGGAAATCAATAATAAAATAGCAACCAGAATATCTACACCAGTAAACCAGCAGTAAAATTGGAAATGATGAAAGCCCAGTGTGTACAATACAAAAATTCAATAAAATCAACGAACAACAACGGCAGCAACAAAACGAACGAACGAACGAAGGAAACCTTCCCCAACCAGCATTTATGTTCACAGACAACAATAACGACCAAAGAAAACATAATTCTCTCTTTAATAAGGGTAGTTAGCTGTATATTCAGTGTGCCTGTGCCGAATAGCATATAGTAGAACCAGAACTACCACCACACCACTCCATTGTCAAATGTGTATTATCTTCATCACCAGCGCGGTGTTTTGTCGCGCGCGCAAACCATACTAAAAAAGCCGGAGCAGCAACAGAGTTGCCGCGATAAAATTAACTTACTAAATATGGAGATTTCACGGTATATATGTACATACATGCTTCGTGCGAAACTGAATTTATAATTAAATTAAAGACATTCCAGGGAAAATTCGATGTCATCGAATATTTTGTAATGTGGGTTTTTTTTTGCGGAGAAACAACTTCGGATTTTAGGATTTAAGACTTTTAAAGAAGCTCACAATATTCCTTCTTAAAATAACTCGATTAGAGTTGAGTCTGGCAACTTGTTTCGAAAACTGTCCATATGGTATCCACTTTATTTTTGTTTTTACACGAGCGAAGGATTACTCCAGGTATGTTTGTTTTCTTTACACATGCTTTATAGAGTCAAAATGTTGGAACACAAAGGAAAAAGTTAAAAGGTCAAAGTATTTTATCTCCCCCTGGTTTTCATCGACATACCTTTTATCAATAAAAAAGTGACTGAAAATAGTTCCCTACAGACTACAGAGTTTAATTTTTAAAAGTGTTTTTGAGCTTGGACCTGATAGCTCATCTTTGATGTCTTCAGAATGTGAAAATACGGTGGTGGAAATGGGTGTGACGTGTACCGGCGACGTTTGGCGTTAATAAATAATATAGGACCTAAAGCTTATGTTCTCTAAACACTGTGTGCGCGAGGACATATTTTTGACACGAATGAAAGACAAATTTGAGAACCTTCTCATGACAGTTCTTACTGTCAGCTCAGTTCTGCTATTCGCGTGAATCGCATATTCAATTCTCTTTCAATCAGCTATCCTTCGGTTGAATGTGTTCACGCAGCACAAGTGCTCAGTATTTCCGACATTTCCGACGTAAATCAGACTCACCTTTGTGGATAGAAAAATTTTGGTGAATATACGAAAAAAAAAATGCCCCCATGGATAACAGGCTGTTTGAGACTTTATTTTATGTGGCCGGATTTCAACCAACCTCTGACATTGTCGGCACCATACGCAATTGTAAAATGAAAAAATAATCACTCATTCAAGTAAGTGCCAACCGAAAACAGATCAATCAACTGTCAGTTGAAGTCTTCAAGAAACTTCTAAAAACAGTAATAATAAAATAACGCTTCAAATTTCTTGCATTGAAAACATTTTTCCGATAACCGCCGACAACTTGTATCTAGTCGCGGAATTTGTTTAGAGAAAAATAATTTCCTAAATTTGATGTAGAAAAACCCGATTGACAGACAAATCAATGCGTTTTGAATTATTCTATTCGGAAGACGGATATCTCGCTAGGGCCGAATCAGTGAAAAACTAAAATTGCTTACTCTCCTAATGTTTCGGACAGTGATGTCTCTTTTTTCGCCACCTGAAAGGCATGACGGGTGATATAAATTTTTTTTTTTTTAAATCTATTTTTCGTTCGTTGTGTCTTAATTAACTTTCCAGTTTATTTTCACGCGCAGATGTCATTACACAAGGGAGTTCTGCAATGACAATTTTGTCATAACTTTTAACATAACATACTTCCAAGAAACATCTTTCCCGATCAGTGATCGTGGCCAGAAAACGTAAACGAGAATTACGCTGACATCGGCGTGGTTCATCGCACTGTCAAACTTAAAATTCACCCACTTTCATTCACCATTTTATCTTTCGACGGGCGTCATGTTTGATATTTGGTGGTTGTTGGTGCGGTGTCTTCTCTCCTGTTAGTGTGAGGTGGAAGTGAAAAAGGAACATAAACAGGGTCAGTTTATTTAGTTCTACGGCAAAAAGGAACGTTTGCGTAGAGCATTCACCAAAATTATTTTTTTTCTATTTACATTTTTTTATTTGAGTGTGTTCATTTTTTTAAGGTGTGGATGGATTTACGGCCTTATGAATAAATGACATAAGAGTACAAGGATTATAAACCATAAAGGTTAAAGGTAGGTTAACTGTTTATTTTTTTTAATTTATTATTTTGGCATAAAAATATATTTAACCAAATCTTTATACGAAAGCTTTCGTATTTATTTACAGCTATGTACTACATTTCACATTTACTCGATATTTAAAAATTGGTGTTCTGCATTTCTCTTTGTTAAGTTTCTAGTTAAATGGAAATGAAAAAAAAGAAAGAAAGTTACTGTGATTGTGCGAAAAATTCGAACTCAAACTGAGTATGGGTCCGCCAATGCCGTCCATCGGTCTGTCTGTCTCTCCGAGCGCCATATGGAGGGTTCGACGGTTTTTAGCATCTTTTTATTTTTGAAATAACGGTACCTGCCATACAATTTTTTTGGTGAAAATAGCTTAGCACTATTTTTCTAGAAAATGGTTCCAAGGAATTTGTTCTTTTTTGTAATAATTTAACGGTAATTTATAAAGGCGCCAATATCTCAATATACTTCAATTTTTTAAATATTTTTCATATAACGATTTTCTTAAATTTAAATTAAATTCGTTTTCCGAAAACAGCTCTTACGATTTTCGGTCCTGGAAGTGTTACGATCTTTTTAATTCTTTTTGGATATGACGAATCTTCATTCTCATCTGCCTACTTAACTGTGTTTTAACAGATTTCATCAAAACTTAACACTGCCGCAGAATAAAGATCTTAAATTAATATATTCATTTTGACACATAGTATGTAAAACCTCTTAAAAAACGTCGCACATCTCTAAAATTACATACATATATTTATGATCAACATCAAAACCTAAGACGATTTAACCATGTCCGCCCGTTCGTTCGCACGCAATTTTTGGACTTTTTAAGGCTATCATACTGTTCGCCCCAAGCCTACTACAGCCTTTAATTTTTTTTAAGATTTGATTTTAGCGAATGTAAATCAACTGGATTAAAGAAAATAAAATAATGATAAATAAAATTATGCAAATTAAACATTTTTAAAACTTGTCAGACAAAAATTAAACTTAAAACTGGGCTTAATAAAAAAAAAATATTTTTCAGGTCCAGTACAAGGCTTATAAAGGTTAAAGGTATATTAACACTTTATATTTTTAATTTACTATTTTTGCATAAAAATGTATTTAAAACTTAATCTTTACACAAAATTTTTGATATTTATTCGCAATGAGTGAAAGTGAAATCAAAATTACTCGAAACAGTAATTGGTCTAAATTTAAAATTGATGTTCTGCACTTCACTTTATTTTTTGTTAGTTAAAAAAAAATGTAAATTGTGTGCAGGAAGAAATATTTGTGTATATCATTCAAGAACACAAAGATGTCACCGAAAGAAGGTCTGTATACCCCAAAACCCAGGACGAACACTAGCCACATTAATTTAGTCTTTAAAGACTGTTCAGAACAATAGCGCTTTTAATACATATACCTATATACTTATTTAAATTTAAAATAAAACCATGTTTGTAATCTTTTTTTCGGTTCTTGACATTCTCCGACAAAGCATCGTATGATATAAAAGTCATCAATCTACCATAGTAGTAACTTATCCGTCAAAACTAATTCATATTGGCCAAAATATTTTTTCCAATACTTTTAAAACATTCAAATAATTTCAAATTTACCAAATCCTATCTTAAAGTAGGTATCGAAGATTAAATGATACGAGTTCTAACAAATATATGCACGTCCGCAGCATATTCAATTTCCAATTACCTAGTGCCTGCAATTAAAACAGCACTTATTGTTGTTTAAATCGCTAAAGCAAAATGAAATATAAAAACCCAAACAATTTACCAGAAAATGATTTTGCAATGTCTCAAATGACAGATATCAACACATTTAACTATTCGATTATAGCAAATCGTTCGAAATGAGGAACACTCAAAACAAATTCACTCGGTTTTCAATTTCGATTTAAATTTAATTTCACACGATTTCTGAAACTTAGCTTTTAGAGCTAAAAATTTATCGAAAATTCTACTCAAATCTTTAAAATGTGCTGAAAAACATATTGAAGATGAATAATGCTTATAAACTGATACCAACTGATACCAAAGCTTAGCATTCTCCAACTCTTGTGGGTGCAGAAATATATTTTTTGACACGATTGGAAGGGACCTACAGTTGCATACTGATTGGGAACACGTGCGATGTCGTCTATCAATCTTATTCACTATCAACGTAATACTCTGCCGATCATTATCTTTTATTTAACAGAAGCGTCGTTTTAACGAATATTTAAATAAAACACAGAATAATTGAGATATTGGACTGAAAATTATTTCATTTTTAGTACACTTTTATATGACAACTGCAAGCACTTTTGCAGCTATCGATTCTTTAATCACATCCACCCACTCAGGATTTGAGTAGTCGTTCTAAATAATCAAATCTAATACAAATATTTATCGACAGTCGAGCCCCAACCAGAACATAACCTCGTCATCAAAAACGGGAATATAAATAAAACCCTATTGAATTATTAAAATCAGTTTACATGTAATTTTTGCCTTGTCAGCAATTCGTATGTGTGATCGTGCTCAATTTGTTGCCCTTATAAATACAAAGGTAAATTCAACGATCCTGTTAAATATATACGTATGCACTTTAGAAAATTTAATACTCAATAACTTGTAACGCACGGCAACACTGCATGTTAGCTCGCTTCGAAATAAAACTACATAGGTATGGAGAAAAAATGTCGAAAAAAACAAGCATACGGTGTGCCATGAGCGGAGCAATACACCGCACCATTTAGCCGAGCTGCTGCTGTATTGGAAGACAAATGTATAATGAACCTGATGGAGAGTAGCAAACTCTAATCAGCCTACCCTGAACGTTTCAAGAACATTTTTCGTCACTTCGTTGCGCGGGAAAAAAGCTGATATGTATAATTTTTTTCCGTTTCAACAAAACACTGTAGATACGACGACAGTGTTCGGCGGGAGCCGAAATGTCAAATTGAGTGCATAATTTTGTTTTTTATCTTGTGGCGGTGGCTGAGGCAAATCAAAAAAAAACATTGCGGCCCACAAAAAAAAAAAACAACACTCAAACTGTGCGAAAAAAGCCAACAAAATACATATTTTTATGATTGCCATATACATTTAATTATAATAAAGAAAAAAAAAATACCCTGTCTCTGTGGTGGTTTTGTTCTGTCATATAGGCATATATTGATATATACGACATTTTTCTCTTTCTTGTCTTTACTTCACAAAAATGTCTGTATATTTAACATCAGCCATTTGCAATAAAAAAATATGTAATTTACCTACATAATTTGGTCGAAAACCAAAGACGTTGCCTTATTTTTCGAAGCCAAACAACGTTTTGTTTTCCATGAACAAGACGGACATGAAGCAATTTTCACAAATTATGTTCCGCACCACCATGTTCTCGTCCATTGCTCAAGCGAGTAGCAATCAGCGACGAAATAGACGTTTTTCCCACCCGACAAAAAACAAAAGGAAAATCCTTGCAAACTTACCTCCGATCCGGGTGCACTAATTTTTTGTTTTCTAAAGCTTTTCTTGCACATACACGCCGCGATAAGAATTATTTTATGCAATAACCTAACCACAAAAAACGAAACGAACAGCGATGGATTTTTTTGTGTCAATCTCTTTTTGTTCCTTTTTTTCATTCAACTCAGCCAGCTGCCCGAGTTGCTGGACGAAGACACGATTTTCGGAAATGAAAAATTCAATTGAAGTTTTTCGCACAGGCAGATTCACTATTGGACACAATATTGCTAATGTTTGTCGTTTTTTTCTTATTGTCAAATTTAGAATAAAACAAATTAATACGAACGAACGAACGAACAAATTGAGTGCTATGTGACGTTTTCTATTTTCGCTCGCACTGTTGAGGCTAGTGCTACTGCTGCTGTGCCCCACTTCGACGAGCCGTACACCAACGAACGACGATACCACGAAAAAGTAATGAATTTTTTTTCGTGTGTCTTATGTTGAAGGTTTTTTATAGTTTCCGCTTGGATTTTGGGACTTAGAAGTTTGCACAATTTGTCACTGGCGATTTGGGTAGTTTATTTTTCACATTGGGATTAATATTCCACGGAAGAATCTTATTCAAAATAATAAAAGAAAAAAACTCGAGTAGAAAAATTTCCACACACAGACTACCCGGCGGACAAAAGGCTTGTTTGGTACGCCATTTTTAAAAGCAATGGGGGAATTGTGAATAGGCGCTATTGGAAGTTGCGCACGCTGGAGCAAGACAATACTATGACTTTTATTACAGCGGATGGTTTTGGTGGGAAAATAATTTGCGATTGAAGGGAGCTCTGCGAGATGTTAATATTGAAGAATGTAGTAGATTTTAGTTAATTAATAGAGATCTTTTTTTTTAAATCAAATCAGAATTTTTCTTTAACGGTCTGATAAATAGGAATACCAAGAAATTTGTTTGGCTATACTTGCTCAATGTTGAAGTATATATGAAGTATTTATATGCCGATGCACAAATCTTTTAATAAACAATATTTGTATCACTTCAAACTTTTACCATAAACTGAACTTAACTCAATTGTTTGTAGAAGTGTATTTTGTTGGCATTTAAAACAAATTGTTTGCAAATAAAGTAAGAGATTGCAAATAATAAAATTCTTCGGCCGTATAGTTCGATGGTTTGCAATAATGTACACATTATGAGAAAAAAAATCAATTCATATATGTGGCAGAGGTACAAGTTTCGCATTACTGTCAAAGTCAAATTTGCTCTGATACCAAGATATATACATACGAAGAGACATCGCATTTAATAAAGGGACTAAAGTCTAGCTTCTCCTAGCATTAGGACTGAGAATTTGTATTTTTTTTTTGTTTTTTTTTTTTTTGTATTTATAATTGCATTTAATGTTATTTGGTCTTGACTGATTCGTACATGATCGCATTCATATAAATAGTCCTTTAGATTGGCCGATTACACTCTTTGGTGCTGAAAATGACTGACTAAATCAACGTTTTCGATTTTTTCCATGGACTATGGCAAAGTAAGGGCCATAGTGTTAAAGCCTTGGTGGAACATGTTGGATGTACAGCGGCCGCATTTTTTCTTCACCCGTTGTTTTAACTGAATTAAAGTTGTTTTCGTTTGGTAAAAAAATGTATTTATATTTCGATTTAACTCTGTCAAAACACCGATTATTAATTGATTTTAAATCTCTATCAATTTCACAAATCTTGATTTATTAAACGATTTACCTCCCTCTCATAACCCCAAACCAAGTGGTAACTGTCGGGACTTAATTATTTTTGTGTAATTATTGAGCGGTCAATATCATATTTTCGTCGTGGTTTGAAAGATTTCATCGTCATCTTATTATTGGAGTGATATACATCCATTTGCAACGTTTTTGAGTTAGGAATGTTTTTTTTTATTGAAAAACTGCTCAACCTAAGATTTTTATTTTATTTCCATTCAAATAGTTTTTTTTAGCGATCTGGAGCGGTATGATTCCAACGTCGTAAACCGAAGAAATAAAACATAGTGAAATCAATTTTGAAATAGAACATTTTTTTTCTGTCAAAAGCGGGTTGAAAAATGCGATTTTACCAATTTTGTAGATCCTGTCAAAAAAAAATGGATGATCCGTCATGCCCTCTATTCATTTTAGTCCGCTTTCCATTACCCGAACCGCACCGTTGACAAAAACCATGAACGATGAAAAAAAAAACCTTACATGTGTGTGATAAAAAAGTACTGTAAGATATGCTGGCTGCTATTTAGTCATTCAGTTCTGGGTTAATGTTGACAGTTATTTGTTATAATCGGCTGATCCACGTAAATCATTTTTTATAATGACAAACATTTTCACAACCACAAACATTTAACAAACAGAGCTACTCACCTGAACGTTCTTGATATGTCTTAAAAAAAATTGTCAAACGTGACTGCCTGAACTGACATTTGAGTTTCGAAACATTTTGCACTTTTGGTCCTGTGGCACGGCTTCTGAATTTGATACACTCAAAAGTAATAACAAATTTCGTAATAAATACATAAAATCGTAATTAGTCTTTAAAATGACAACCCTACGACCATTTACTTGCGATGACATGTTCAAGTTTAACAACGTGTAAGTCACCACAGGCATCCTTTTGCCCTATTCATATGTAATTTTCTTGCATCTGTACAGTGCAAGTGATTTAATTTGTTCAAGATTTAAATTGCTTAGCATTTTTCAGAAATTTTGACCCACTAACTGAAACATATGGACTTACATTCTACACGCAATATCTCGCTCGCTGGCCAGAGTATTTCCAAGTTGCCGAATCACCGAGCGGAGAGATCATGGGATACAGTAAGTAAATCAGTCCGGCAATTCAGGTCGTTACCACCGCTAATTGACTGAGTAATTTTAGTTATGGGAAAGACCGAGGGTCTCAGGGAGAACTGGCATGGACACGTTACTTGTCTTACTGTATCGCCTGACTACCGTCGCCTAGGTCTAGCTGCACTTCTTATGAATTTCCTTGAGGATGTTTCGGAGAAGTAAGTTAGTGCATTTAAATATACATGTAATACTTCTTAATATTTTTTTTTTTTGAAGGAAACGTGCCTATTTCGTCGACCTCTTTGTCCGCGTAAGCAATAAGGTCGCAATAAATATGTACACCAACCTTGGCTACATAATCTATCGAACCGTGTTGGAGTACTATTCTGGAGATCGAGACGAAGATGCTTACGGTATTTTTTTTATGCAACTGGCCGACCTATAGTACTAACTTTATTTTAATCTCTATTTCAGATATGCGGAAAGCTTTGTCGCGAGACGTGGATAAAAAATCGGTCATACCATTTACACACCCAGTACGGCTCGAAGATGTTGACTGATACTAAATTTAAATGTTTTCTTTTTTACGCAACCAAAGTTTGTCTGTGTTTTGTTGTGTCTATTACTATTCAACTGGGCACAGATAATCAATATTTGTGTCAATTTCTCTACTTCCTGTTAAATAACTTTTTCTATTCACTTTTTGTTAATAATATTTGTTGATTTTCCCAAGAGACCGATAGATAGGTAAAACGAAAACAGTGTAAGTTTGAAGTAGCTTTAATATATATTTTTTTTAAACTGTAAATAACACTTCCAGAGGGGCAAGTTTAAGAGAAGATTAATATTATATTTCTTTTCAGATAACGGTGGCCGAATTGAGGAAATCGACAAATTACTTAAATTAGAAACGAGACAGTCGATAATATATGCAATTTTATAGATTTAGACATGATCTTGTGTTTTATTTTTTGGTTTGGTGGAAGAGTTTAATTTTATTTTTTATTCTTGTTTGGAAAGCAGAAGGCATAGGTAGTTTATGAAAGGGTCTAAGTGAAATACCATGTATTAACTTTCCTTATTGTCATCTGCATTATAGACGGAAGGTTTTGATGTAAAATAAATAAATAGAAATTATTTTATTTTATAAACAATAGCAACATTAAAAATACCCGCAATTTATTTAAAGAAATATCGTCACACCCAGCTGCCTAAGAAGAACCAACCTATATACCTTTCTCGCAAAATAACTTGCAGTAAGTTTTAAAAAGGCAACTGAATGAAATCTATGTCAGAACCTATGTATGTTGCTTTGATGGTTCAAATCTGGCAGCCTGTAGTGGCGACTAAACAATAAAGATGATTAGTTATGCAGATAGGAATAGTTAGTTCAACCACTCGAATCTACTACTATATGATAGACTATAACCCACGAAGAATTTTGAAGAATTAATTAATTATTAAACGGCTGAAGTTTTTTTTTACTAAACCTAGAATTTGATAGGGTAAAAGCCGTTGTGGCCGCCGCTAAGGCAATGGTTAATTGGGGCAACTTCTTAATTTATTTAAACTTACAAATATGTTAGTCCATGACGTTTTTACTATATTTCTAATCCTAGAATGAGTATGCTTAGTCAGATTTCATTCTCTTTTCGGAACGAATCGTTCTTTTATTCGCAGTTATCACGTTCCGTGCCTTACCCGACTTGTTTTAATCATTCATTCGTTTGTGGAAATTTCTTGTTTGGTTTATTTCTTTTTAACGTGAAACAAACACGATAGAGTATAATAATTAAATAATATTACGAAAGAAGGCCAAAACAGAATAGTACAACAATCTGATGGGAATTTGTGGACAATCCGGGTTCGGATACCTTACTTGACTTGCAAACAAGCAAAATAGATATTCATCAAATCTAAAAGCTTTTGCTTATTTAAATTGAACGAGTTCCAGTAAGAATTGTTGCTTGGAAAGTATGTTCAAGTTCGCTAAGTATCCGTCTTAAGCTAATAACAAATTGATGATCTACTTAACAGTATGAAGTCGAAACATTCTAGTAGCTCTTGCAGTGATCCATTCTGTCTCATTATATTTCGAAAGCTTAATTTTCAATTATAATTGTTACAACAGGACCTACTCAATTGGAAGGGCACTACCTATAAAGCAAAAAGGAAGCCTTCGCCTTAAGAAAAAATTAAAAACCTTGTTCAGTTAGACATCTGGGAGTTATTTTGACTCATTATAAAACTGTTCTGCTGATCGTATTCATTGTCATCAAAGAAGAGTTTTAAGAATAAGTATTTGTTTATTAAACTAAATAAAATGTAGCTGCAGTGTGGTTCTTTCCATTTAGACCAAACATTGGTAATATGAAACTGCACTGCTGACAATTTGTTCAATTTATTAAATAATTGTTTACTCGATCTGTAAATAGAATATTCTGGAAATAGATTAACAAATTCTTCGTATTGATTGAGACTTTTTCCGATGAAACCTAAAAACTGCCATTTCGAGTCTTTTTAATTATTTCTAAAAAAAAAGAAAGAAACACACTTATTATATAGTTAATATGCAGTTAATCTTTCTACCGGTTTGACCTTAATAAATACGCACCAATTATTTTATATATAAGAATTCTTTATTAAAAAAAAAAAAACAACATTTCCTTTACTCTGCCGCCGCACTTTCTTGTCTTTCCGGCATCTCCTCATCCCCATTGCCATCATCTGATGACGAAGATGATTCTGAAGACTGGTCTGCGCCCACTTCATAGTTCTCCTTCCCAGCTGGGGGTTCCTCTGTAATTTGCTTCTTCATCTTCCACATCTTGGCTGCAGCCAAAAGTTTCAGATTAGGCCTAGCCATCTCATCCTCAGGGAATATGTAATCGAACACCTCCTCCCAGCCCTCCTCAGCACCAGTATCTGAAATAATCTTCTGCCGCTTCTTCACTCGTCGTGGCATTCTCTCCATTACCTTCTCTAAATTGATCTCGTCGCCACTTTCTTTCTCAAAGTCCCGCCACGCCTCGAGCAGCAAGACTCTAGACTCCTTGTCTCCGATTTGTCGCAGAGTGTCGTTAGCCTTTTCATAAACCCGCCTAGCAAGTCTAGTGTGCATGTCATCATCACCATCGCCGGCTCCCTCGTTCGAAGCCAATTCAAACTTAGCATACGACATCCAAACTTTAACGTGATGTGTCCGCTCTAGAAGGCGTTCGTATAATTGCCTGGCCAGTTCTGTCTCACCCTGCGCCACCTCAAAGTCAATATAAGCTTTCCACAGTAGTTCAGGCATGTCTAGACGGGGTTGCTGCACTGCAAGTTCAAAGATACCGCGAGCACGTTCTGTGTCGCCAAGAAGGTTCTCCAATTCCGCGAATTTCATCCAAGTCACGCAGTTTTCGGGTCCAAATTCTAGGAATTTCTCGTACAATATGCGACAGCGATCGAATTCACGGAGCTGAATCTCCAGCTCAATGTACCCGCGGAAAAGTTTGTCCCTGGGGCACATGCCAATTGACATGCCGAGGGTTTTTCGGGCTTGTTGAAGCTCTTTGCAACGAATCTCGAACTGTGCATACAGCAACCACACCTTGCTGAACGTGAATATTTTGTGTGGAATCAGTTCCAGGCAAGTTCGGTAGATTTGTCGGGTTCGGGTCTCATCCTCAGCCTCAAGCTCTTCGAAAAGTGCATAGTTGATCCAGAGGTATATGTATCGTCGCCAAAGGTTTTTCTCATTGCCCGGTGGAACGTTGGCAATGGCCCTTTCATAAGTCTCTCGAATCGTCCCGAAATCTCCTTCGCCTTCAATCAGACGCAAGTAGTCGAACCACGCATCGTAATTCTGGGGATTCTCCGCCACTTCCTGCTCGTACTGAAACTTTCTCTTCGACACAATGACGTCCTCAATGCCAGCCCGATCGCCGTATTTCTTTTCATGAATCGTGTACGCTTTGTACAACTCCTGAGTTTTTTCCTTTGGCAAGTGGTCCAGTGCATATTTGTATATAACTCTTGCCCTATCGTGCTCTTTTTGATTCTCTTCAAATTTGGCAAACGCAATGAATAGCTTTTCATCGATATACTCATCGCCAAAGAACTCCACTGCACGTTCATAGACCGCACGAGCACCTCGAATATATCCATGGTTTTCCTCAAAGCGGGCAAATTTTATCCAATTTTTCACATCTGGATGAACATAGACAAACCTCTCGTAGATCGTTCGCGCTCTGTCAATTTCCTTGTATCGCAGTTCAAAGTTAACGTACGTCTGCCATGCCTGCTCCTCCGGCTGCCATTCCATCCACCGCTCGAACACGGCACGTGCTCCTGCGATATTCTCCAGCATCTCTTCCATGTAGGTATACTTGTACCAAAACTGATTCACCCGTGGCATTATAACAACGGCCCGATCCCACAGATTTCTGGCATGGTTCACTTGTTTGTTTTTCATCTCCATTTCGGCATACTTCAGCCATATGGTGATGTTTCTGTGATCATTGTCGAGGGCGCGCTCCCAAATGGATCGGGCACGTTGAATCTCTTTCTGTGATTCCTCCCACTGAGCATATTTGATCCAATGACTGACCACCATGCGATTTTTGCGAAGCGCATCTTCAAAACCCTTTCGTTTGCGTTGCTGATAGTCGGCTAACTCAGCTGGATCGGAGATTTTCTGCTTTGGTGGTGGTGGAAGGATTTCCAAGTCACGTTCTTTAGCTTCGCGGAGCAGTTGTTCGGCGGTGATTTGTACTTCAGCAGGGGCTTTGTTTTTTACCTGCGAGGGAATTTGTTTTACTGTTTAATTTTGAATCGTTGGTAGTTTAAAATTTACCTTAGCCACTTTGGGCATTTTCTGTGATTTTTCCATGGCTTATTTTGTCTTTACTTTGTATTCAATCAAAACGTTTTAGCAAAAAATAAAACAAAATGCTTGTAAAACGTAGAAAAGAAATCGCTTCTGTCAGTGACATATGTCACTGTAATGAGCAGATTCAGTGAGCCATGAACGAGTACAGCTGATAGTTGACTAGGTGTGTTGGATATGAGATCGTTTATAACGCTCTTTATAGGTAAAAAAACATTATTTTTTAGAAATAAAAATATTGTTAAAAACTATGTCAGAAATTATACTAACATTCAATATATGTCTGTAAAATTGACAGAAGCTTGGCAGCATAAAATACCAACCTATTGCTATTATTATATGCTTCTATCCGCAGCACTGATTGCTCGATTTTGTTACAGTTAAACTAAAACACTTAAATAACATTATACATTTTTTAACAATAATTAATACCACCCTATTTCATGTTTCAGATAGATTTAATTCTACGAATTCTACCCGCCATAATAATCTTCCCACTTTTATTTTCTCTCCGTCGTTTTAGCTGACTTTTTTCGCACTGACGTTTACATAATTCGCGAACGATCCTTTTGGAAATTGTTAGCAAGTACATTACTTCTAGAAAAGACCTTTTTGACGTTTGTTGTAATTCTGTTTCTGGGAATTTTTCAATATTTTGCGTTAAATTGTTGTTTTGATTTGTTGAAAAAAAATTGAGAAATTGGGACCACTTTCCTTCAGAGCACAGATGAGGTAGGTGTCTTGGAAAGTTAATTTGATTTTGGAATTGGAGTGATGTGGGTTGACAGAACTCCAGTTAGTAAATTCACAAGCCGAAAGAATGTATCCTTTGATAATGGGGAAACTTTCAGGAATTTAAAGAAAATTATACGTGCTTACTTTAAAATTTTAGTACAATTTTATTTGACTGCACCACCTTCAAGATCACTAAAATTGTATAATCCATTCCAGAAATGTTGGTACCATTTCATAGCCCATTTCCAAAAATTTGGGGGCGTGCCGAAACGGGAAGAGAGCGCCATTTTTTGCAGATTTGAGTTTAACACATAAAAAGGAATAGGATTACAAAATTTTAGCGATTTTGGAGGTGGTGCAGTCAAGTTTTTTAGATTTATATTAGAGAAGATAACCAGCATTAAGTGAACGCAAAATCATATTTCCCTTTTGATATACATTTTATTCTTGTTCATTTCAATTAAATCCATTAAAGAAAATTTACAGCATTTACTTTGGTCCCAACATGTCACTTGGCTTGACCCATTCGGCGAATTGTTGTTCCGTCAGATATCCCAAATTGATGGCCTCCTCCTTCAAAGTGGTTCCATTTTTGTGTGCTGTCTTTGCGATCTTTGCTGCCTTATCGTAGCCAATATGGGGGTTGAGAGCTGTCACCAACATCAAAGATTCGTTCATAATCTTATCTATACGTGCGACGTTTGCCACGATGCCCTGGACGCAGTTCGAGTTAAATGTTCTGCAACCGTCAGCTAGAAAAACATTATAAGCAATGAGTTAATAATAACAAACCATAGTCGTAACTTACAGAGCAGCCTTATGGATCTCAAAGTGTTCGACACTATCAAGGGCTTAAAGACGTTAAGTTCAAAGTGCCCACTAGCTCCCCCGATTGTCACAGCCACATGATTGCCCATCACTTGCGCGGCTAACATTGTCAATGCTTCACATTGTGTGGGATTGACCTTGCCGGGCATAATGGAGCTTCCAGGCTCGTTTTCGGGCAACATCAACTCTCCCAATCCACAGCGGGGTCCGGATCCAAGGAAGCGAATATCATTGCCGATCTTCATCAAGCTGACTGCAATTGTATTCAAAGCCCCTGATACTTCAACAGTAGCATCACGGGCTGCTAAGGCCTCGAATTTGTTGGGAGCAGTAACAAAAGGCAGACCAGTTAGCTGGGATATCTTAGCAGCACACTTCTCGGCGAAGCCAATGCGAGTGTTCAGACCAGTGCCAACAGCAGTACCGCCCAAAGCCAATTGTAGGATATGCGGCAACACAGAGTCGACTCTTTCAATGGCATACTTCATCTGTTGGGCATAGCCACTGAATTCCTGACCCAGAGTCAATGGAACAGCATCCATGGTGTGAGTGCGTCCGATTTTAATGATATTTTTAAATTCTTCGGCTTTTGCGTTTAAACCGTCATGAAGAATTTGCAGCGCTGGCTTCAAGTTGTTGCACAATTGCAGTGCGATGGAAATGTGAATGGCAGTGGGGAAGGTATCGTTGGAACTCTGCGATTTGTTGACATGATCATTTGGGTGGACGGGATCCTTAGAGCCCAACTTTCCAGACAGCAGTTCAATAGCGCGATTGCTGATGACCTAGCAACGAATTAATTTTAAAGTGTCTCCAACGAAATATAAGTGGTATCCCACTAACCTCGTTAACATTCATGTTTGACTGAGTGCCCGACCCAGTTTGCCAAATGACCAAGGGGAAATGTTCTTCGTAGAGCTTCCCTGAGATAACATCATCGGCAGCTTTCGATATGGCATTAGCGATATCCTCCTTTAAACCGAATTCCTTGTTAACTTCTGCGGCGGCTTTCTTAAGAATACCCATTGCCTGGATAACGGGCTTCTGTAAATGAATAAAACAATTTGCTAAGCTCTTTTATTATATATTAAAGGACATCTTACGGGCATTCTTTCGCGTTTGCCACCGATCGGGAAATTTATCATCGATCGCATTGTTTGAGCTCCATAGTACTTGTCACTGGGTACTTTGAGCTCTCCAAAAGTGTCGGACTCAAGCCGGAAGTCTTTCCCCGATGAGCTTGCCTGTGAAAAAAGCAAAACTTATAAATTTTCAATGAATTGATTTAAAAAAAAAAAACTTTCCATTATAAGAGTGCGAAAGACAAACTAATAATCTAGCGATGTAGAGAAGCAATGAAATAATACTGATGATCTTTTAATAGATAGAATTGAGGGTGATAACGTATGTAGATGCCGATTAGGTGGGGTTAATCTACATATTTTTGCTCCTCATTTCGGTTATGGCGAACAAGAGAATAATGGCAGAAGTGTGATGATAAGTGTGGCGTATGCAGAGGGAGAAATAAACAACAATAAAAATTGCTTCACATTTCTCACACCCAAACAAGTTTGATAAGAGAATACGATTTTCATCTTAAGCACGTTTATATGCTTAATGCATTTCCTATGTGTAAGAATAAACACTATCTTTTGGGTATACATAAAAATGCATTATGTTTGGGTGATTGTTTACAAAGTGAACCTAGATTTTGTTGTAATTTCAGTAAGTTCAGCTTTTCATTGTGTTTTTATTTTTTGTTGTATTGTTTCAGTGTTTCGCTATATTAATTTTTCACGAATTCATACTTTGTCAGGCTACATAAAATTAAACCACAAACAAAAAATTGATAACAACTATTGTTGTGTAGATGTGGTAGGTCCGGGTCATGCTTGTCGCCATCATAAGCTTGTCAGTGGGCGTGGGACTTTACCCTAGAACCAAACACAGACAAAAATCATCAGCTGATATTGACGCTGCGAGTATGTTTCTTTACCCTCTCTACCGTGCCACTATTGACAGTCCCTTATGCCGTAATCTCTCACTTCCTGCTCTTTTACGCCTCGGCAATACTTGGAGTCAACCAATAAAAATCAGTCGGTCGTCACTCGTCTCTCGATTCTCAAACATCGCCAAAAAAACAGATACACTGTGACAAGTCTGTTCTTTTACAGAAAAAAAGAGCGAATTAAAATAAACAGAGTACGGTCACTCTACCTGCATTATTTTCTCAATATGATGACCGCTTAGCAGCTGGAAGAAGATATTTTTTCCCCTTGAGATAAAAAGATTGAATAAAAATGACTGATAAATGACTAAAGAGCATTCCATTGCGTTCTAATGTTAAAGGGGTGCAATGCAACTAGTTATTTCATTCGTGCGCTTACGATAACATATCGATAGGAAGGAGATATTGCGATGATGACTACTAGAGTCAGGTACCTGATTTTACGAGTCCACGTTCTAGATCGCCAATAACTTTTATCGAATTAATGGATGTATTGCACGTAAAAGACAGCGGACAATTAATAAAAATGGGAAAGAGATTTCTAGACGAAATAAAGCCCCATTTATTCTAAACTCTCTCAAATGCCTTAGAAATTTAAAAGCAACGATTTTGCTTTCACCACAGATTAGTTCCAATCAATGTTAAGATATGTCATCAAATCACTAGTGGGCCTGTTATTGCGAAAATCGTACTGAAGAAGAAGGGTTTTCTCATGTTTTCATGAACTTAAAAAGAGGAGACAATGATGTTTTCCATATTTTTGAGCCATGGAGAATAAGACAGATAGAAGAGCATTCGCAGTTGTTTTGCAAGTGTAGAAAAAGAAGGATCAACTTTTCGTATTTTACGACCTGGAAGTAAGATTGGTCTCATAGATCATTCTGCTACAAGAATGTGTCTGACTCTGACTGACAGTAAATGAACGGAAACAAAGTAATTGGTCAAGTGATATATAGCAAAGTAACTTTAGAACTCGTAGAAGATCTCATTCAAGGAGAACATGAATTTTTTTTGCAACTTTCACACTTAAACAATTTACATTAATTATATTTCGTTTATATAAATAATGTTGTACCCTCGAAGAAAAAAAAACGAAAAGTCGCCCCCAACCGTGTTGCTAATACCTTTACATATATGTAAATTAATTATTGTTTTGCTTTAAACACCTAATTCGGTTTCTACTTCTAGTCTATTAAGAGAAACCGCATTTGACAATTCCTGTAATCGAAACATAAACAAATTTGAATGTTGGGACTGACGGTAAAGGAAAGGACCACAATAAGGCGCGATCCATCTGAATGTGATGTGAATACTCATGTGTTTATTAAATCAAAACCAAAAGTTGAGAACAAATTCGTAGCATCTGTCTCTTCAAAAAAAAGAACAGAAACAACCTTCCATTGAGTTACAAGTTGGAGAAATGCTCTCTGCCACTAATCGAACCAATTCTTGTTTTTCATTCCAAAAGGTTAAAGAACGTTCTCTCATTGACAGACATATCATATTGACATTGATACTGATAACATTTTCGTAGGGCTAGTCGCAGATTGAGAAATAAAACCAGTTATATTTGAGCGGCAGCATATTCATATCTATCAGATAGAATTAAGAATCTAATTTCAACAGAACAAAGTAATTCAAACATATTTAATGTACTACATGTTCACTTATGTATTCATTTAATTTTCAGTCGAAATTGCAAATTTAAGGAATTACCCCAATGAGCACACTCGAACTTAAAACAAATAAAATGGGAAAAACATTTTAATACGAGATTAAACCGATACATGTAAAGCATTTGGTGACAGTCGCCTCTTTAAACTTAAATCGCATCGATTACAAATTACCATTCGAATACACTCTCCGATGAAATTAAGTTGAAATAAAAGTATATTACTACATACATACCATGTCCTTAGAGTTAATACAATTGTTCTCCGTAGTCATGTCTAACGACTTTCAAATGCACTTGGACTATTTTGAAAGTCGATCAGCCAACATAGATAGCTATGCCCCATCTAAAGCAGTGCCAAAAAAAGCCCAAACGAGTTCTGTTCTTTACTTTAGTACCTCACCTAACTGGTTCTTCTCTCATTGGTGCGCAGAATTCCATGTGATACTCAATTGAGTATTATAATTATATACATGCTGCTTTTAAACAGCTGTTATTGAATAAAGACAAGAAGAAGTTGATAAAGAATCTTCACCCCCCAGAAAAAGAACAACGATGACAACAACAACAACAATAGTTCCCTGAGTGTTGAATTAGAGAAATACCCTCAGCCATTAATCGATTCCTTTCTTTTGTTTTTATTCGAAAAAATGTTTTACATCATCTTCCCATTGAAAAAAAGTTAAAATAATAATAGCACGTTTAAATATTGACCAAGGGCTCAAGGAAAAAGAAATACAATTACATAACATGAAAAGGATTTATGGGCACTCACCATAGTCCGAACAAGTGTATTTGACCAGTTCTTTTGATTAAGCTGCTGCAACGAACGGACTCCCAACGAGTTCTTTAGTATTTGGAATATCATTTTGCTATTTTATTTCGTAATAATTTTTGTAAAAAAAAAATCTATGCAACCTAATCAAGGAAAACAACCGGCTACGATGGGTCTGGCAGATCGCTGAGGAAATTTTTTTTTTTGACATTTCGTTTTTAATACGAAATGAATTTCAAGTGTGAAAAAATGTAACAGAGATGGCATGGCACTAGTTGAATGAAATTTGAAATTCACAATCGTTTTTTTCTGGTAGAAACTTTAAGGCCAGTATTCAGCGACCATTCTTAAATCGATTTTAAATTTAAGTAGCTCATAGCTTTACATTTTTACGTATTCACCAAGCAATGTAGGATTGTGCCTATATATTACGCCAGAATCTTAATGTGAATAAACAATTTTTTTTAAACGAAAGTTCCTGGTAAAGTTTTTGTGCGCCAGAAGATAGAACACCAAAATTATCATCCATGGATAAAAAGGACCATAAGGATTACTATCAGCAAACTCTTGGCGTTCGGAAGAGGTTTTTCGGCTCCGGAATACATCAAGGCGGGGTTTCTCCTTTTCCAAAATATTGATAATAACAAATTTAATTTTAATATGATATACATTTTTAAACTGTCACCGCTAATTTCGAATTTTTACAGTTAATGATTATTGCTCTCAATTTAATAGAGACTGGGGCCTTTCGTAAGTTTTATAAGCGCTCGTCAATCTATATTAATAGATGATTTTCCCAAAGATTTACCCCGCTTTCACAAACACCATGCAAAATGCTGCCATATCGTGGATGGGCCAATGAATATCGACATAATTAAAGGTTTTAAAAATAAATATACGAAATTACTTCCATTCACACTAAAAATTTGTAATTGTCAAATTAAATTGTCATAAAATTCTCTAAAAAAAAATCCATCATGATGAACTGGTAAAATCGGTAAAAGTAATATAAATACTCCCAATATAAATTTCCATAGAAGGGGGCATTTATTTATTACTCTCTCATCAGCGCTTCTACGAATAATACTTACGAAATATACGCGAACAGATAAAAGGAATAAAACAATAAAACTTATCAACTGTCACAATTGGTGTTTTGGCAGAACTAAATAAAAATCAATTAATTTTTTTTTACCGAACGAAAAGAACAGAAACATCAATGAAAGTCAAATCAGTCAAATCAGCCCAAACACAATGTGCATAAACCTGGAACACGACCCAAAAACCACAACGTTTGTTTTGACATTTACCTACCGGCTCTTTAGACGTTTCAAATATAAACAATTTTTCGTTTTTAACGCATTTGCTTAGCAATATTAAAGCGATTGTTTATTTTTAAAATACTGCACAAATCGATAAAATGGAAGAATCCGCCAACATCGCAAATGTGTCCATATCCACAGAAGATGGAGAACACTTTGTTTCAGTTGATGAATCGGAAACAACAATCACTTTCGATGTCAGCGCATCAATGGATATCGCAGAAGATGAGAAAACTCAGTACATAAGCCAAATCGAAAGTACAATAGAAGAGGAAAGTGTTAACTCGGTAACAGAAACAGGTTTTGATTTGTCAGCGAATACATCTGAAGTTCATTTGGAAGACAGTCAAGTAGAAGGCGAATCTTTAAATAACACAACAAATGTTGAAGAGCATTACAAAGCTGATGAAAATGCATTCTTCACATGCAAAGTATTGGAACTTGGACGGTATCTTTGGCAAACGGATATTGAAAAACAGCGTTACACGAAAGGTTGTCTTTGGGCACCGGACGGGACTTGTTGCTTGGTGCCTGTTCATATGGATGGTATACCAGCGAAATAGTAAATGTGCATAGTTTGATTCTTTTTAATTCCAGGAATGCATTTGGTGGAATTGCCAACGGATTTGTACCAAGACAATCCCGTTCACAACAGACCTGTAACGAAGTTGACCAGTGCTGTACATGTGAAGGAAGGCGGCACTGTGTACGATTGTGCATGGTATCCATTTATGAACAGCACTTCTCCAGAAACTTGTTGGTAGATGGGCCGCAAGCATTTGAAAATATATATTTCTTGTTCTATCTAATTACGTTTTCAGTTGGTTAGCATCGCGACAGCATGAGCCAATACAAATGTGGGATGCATTTAATGGTGATCTACGAGCAACTTATCGTGGCTACGATGACGTTGACGAGATAGAAGCTGCAATATCTGTAACTTTTTCCTGCGACGCTCAGCAGGTCCTTGGAGGCTACAAGAAATGCATACGAATATTCAACACCGCTATGTAGGTCGTACAATTTTTACATTTTACGTCGTCGTCATTGTTTTCTTGCAGACCTGGAAGAAATTCAACAAAACTAGTGACGAAACAAGCCATCTCTTGCTTCGCTCAAACACCAAACAACAGCGATATTATAACTGCGGGCACCTGGAGTGGTGTTATTAATTTGTACGATCAACGAGTAGCAAATATTGGTAGTCTTAACTCACTTTATGGCCACAATGGCGGAATAACGTTTTTGAAATACACAAGCAATGGAGAGATGCTCTTTAGTGGCGCTAGAAAAGATAATGATCTGTGCCTGTGGGACATGAGGGACTTTTCAAAACCATTCGCTGTACTCAATCGTTCAGTGTCGACTAATCAGCGGATATATTTTGACTTGAGTCCGCTAAATGAATGGTTGGCTAGTGGAGATACAGCTGGTCTACTAAGAGTTTGGAATTTAAACAACTTGGAGCAAAGGCAATCCGTAAGTTAGAGATTGTTTGTGTTTGTTTTCTTGATGATACAAATTTCACGATTTTTCAGTTCCGACTTCACGAAGACTCTTGCAATGGCGTCAATTTCCATCCAACCAAACCAATAATCGCAACTACTGCTGGTCAGTATCATTTTGCCAATGCAGAAGATTCGAAGGGCAAAGAAAGTGTGGTCGTTAATTATGAAAATTCTCTTATTTTCTGGTGGATTGAACCACGACTATGATTTTAAATCAAAAAATAAATTGGCTTGCATGTACATATTCAATTTAAATTATTTATTTTGTTTTAATATGCCTGTCTAACAATAGCAATCAGTTTACGGTCAAGTGCGCGTGTAAAGGCAGCACTTCAAGGTTAGAAAGTGAATAATGTAATGCGGCCTACAATTATAACGAATTGTTTGGCAATCCAAAGTTGTGTCTGCTTAGTCAGCAACTGAATGAATGAACAATCAGTTTAATCAGTGCTTTTCGTTAAATATAATAATAGCACCTAATAAGCCCCATCGATATCCGTCCGGAAGAAAATTTCTGATATATCTGAAAATATCCAAAAGTTCTTCGGGAAGAAATTAGTGTGAAAAATATTTATAGATATTTGCAAACGGATATTTCGGATATTTCTTCCAACCAAATGCGTTCATAAGACAGGCACGGAATGCCCAACTGTGACCAAATTTAAATTCATTTTATATAAAATAAACGAACACAGCTATGTCCAAAAAGCAGCTCGTTTATTGTAGGTAATAAAGAATGTACTCAAACGCAAAGGCTGGGTAGAGTTAAGAGACTAATACGTTTTAGTGAAGTAATTTCGCGTTTAATTTTCGAAATAAACTATATGCAAAGGAGCCATTGTCAATGCTGTTTTTTTTTTAAAAAAAAAAAATAAAGATTCAATCGGAAACAAACTGACAGCTGCCAATTGGATTGGTGTTAGTGCAAGAGTGGGTAAAACTTTGTAAGAATCGAGATCTGCAGAGCTTATTAGAAATAAAGTAAATTGATTTTCTTGCCTATCCAAACATAACTGAAAAAATCGGTGTTTTGACAGACTTAACTAAATTTAAACTTTTTTTGAATATTATGGGGCTATTGAATTGTGTTGTTATTTCTTATTAAATTTGTTTCTATAATAAATGTGAAAGCAAATGCGGAAATGCTGCCAGGTTTTAAACTGATATTAAAATGAAGCTGCTGAAATTTTTCTGAAGTCTTAGTGTGGTGAATACAAGATTACAAGAATTATTGAAACTACAAACTCGGATATGGCAAACAGGAGGTTGGTTTCTGAAAACTAAATGCGAGGTAACAATTTAGCAACCAGCTAGTCGATATTTTGTAGAGCAATTTTAAGAGACAGAGAGCGGCTTAGGATAAAACATTTATTTACCTACTTTTTTCAGTGGAAACGCATAAAAATTTATGTTCAATTTTTCCCTATGGTAGAAAGCCCTTTTAATTTCACATCAGGCTTTTTAAAACGTCGTTTTGGCATCACTTATTTCTGTTTGTCAGCCGACCCGTACGTAACGTAGAACAAATACTTTTTGACATCAAAAAGTTATCAGCTCGTAGTTAAGTTCTCATGTTTTCCAAGTCTCACCCATTTTATTGCAAATCTTTCATTATCGGCTGACGGGCGGAGATTTTATTCCAATTACTTCGGATACCCGACGAGTAATAACTACAATTTTCATCCACAAAATCACATCTCCACCGCATACCTCCACTAAACTAGATAGTTCACACCCAGAGCCACAGCATTGGGTGATGCTAGTCACTTGGACCGGCTACACTTTTAACACAACAACGACGACGATATACCAACAACAAGCGCCAGCCAGCTGTCGAGCCACGATTTTAGATGCGATTACTAAATTAGAAGTTATTCAATTTCCGAGTGTGTGCTTTTCTGGAGTGGAGTTCAGTCAGCAAACAAAAACTCTGGTACATTGCGGAGGAAACCTTGATGCTACTCCTTTGACGTCGACATAAAAGCCGGGTGACTTAACAACACCTCGTCGGACAGCTGAAGTGTACATATTTTGCATACGTTTCCTTATTGCAACTTGAGTCGTAATCGGATCAATGTCGGTTCTCAGACAGTTTCTTGGTTCAAGCTCTTGGGTGCGGGCTTTAATGATATTTGTTATAGCATGGGGTTTTCTGGTTTACATTTTTGTCTCAAAATTAAGTACCCAGCCAACCAATGTCGAGCAGGATAGCACAGCGAAGAGAATGAATCAAGCGCTACAGATGCTGGAGCATTCTAAACAGCGGAATGATGAACTGAGGCAGATGATTGCTGATTTCCTAAGGTTAGTTGAGTACGTCCTTGTAATTGGTACAATCTTATGATGTTTGACAATGTGGTCACTAAGGGAATTTGAAACGCCCCTTGCATTAGTATAATTTAAAGCATTCAAATTTTATTACTCAATTAATGAACTGTGTATAATGTACTATAAAATTAGAGTCAACTTGCTGTCAATTGTGGGTAAATTAAGATATGGTTTGTGTTGTAAAGTGGTGATGTGGGAAGGGCATACACTTGATAAACAAATGTGTCAACCAGTAAGCAAGCTGTCCCTAACCAGATTTTGTCTTATAATTTTATTCATGAAAACAGTCTTATCTGGCGATTGGTTGTAAGTGCGATTCAATTCAGACATTTGGAGACTAACAAACTACTCTGCCAAATGGATGGAATGTGCGCATGCCATCGCTCTTGCCCTACCCTTTTACACTCAAGGAAGCCACATGTAGATTTAAATTAATTCCTTTTAATAGAAACTATGGAAAGCGTTCTTTAGAAAATGATTATTTCAAAACTATCCAGTCTCATTCACACAATGCTTTAATTTCCATAAACCTAGAAATGACCAACGAACTGAAATTCCGTTTTTATTTTAGCGACCAAGTAGACAAACAGGCGGCCCAGAGACTCATGGAAAACCTACAACGTGCTGCAAGTGCTTCGGATGGGAATCAAGGCCTCCGACCCTCAAGCGAGCCAACATTAGAATACGAGCAGCTGCGACGTCGTGTCCGTTCTAATACCCAAGAATCGTGGAGCTACTTTAGTACTGAGCTGGGTAAAATTAGAAAGCGAGTGGCAAGCGAAATGCCTGACCTGGCAGAAGAAATCCAAACAATTCTTCAGATGGGAGTAGAACACAAGCGCTCCCTCCTTTATGATATTGATCGGATGTCAAGTGTTGACGGCTATGAACAATGGCGACATCAGGAAGCGCAAGATCTCAGTGACTTAGTGCAGAGGCGACTGCATTACCTTCAGAACCCGAAAGACTGTAAAACTGCACGAAAATTAGTTTGTAAGCTAAACAAGGTAAGTACAAATTAGACAAACAAAACTTACCAACGCATTGCCATTCTGATGATTGTGTCTTTTGAAGGGCTGCGGGTATGGCTGTCAGCTGCATCACGTTGTCTATTGCTTTATTGTGGCGTACGCCACCGAACGTACTATGATTATGAAGTCAAAGGGGTGGCGGTACCATAAAGGCGGATGGGAGGAAGTATTTCAACCCATTTCCGACACGTGTACCGATGTTGAAGCGGTCCACGCAAACAACTGGCCCGGACAACATGACACACAGGTGCTTGTACTGCCTATAATAGATTCACTCATTCCAAGACCACCGTATTTACCGCTGTCAATACCAGAGGACCTGGCACCGCGTTTAAAGCGATTGCATGGGGATCCAATTGTCTGGTGGGTAGGACAATTTCTTAAGTATTTGCTAAAGCCGAAGCACGCAATAAACGAAATGCTGGAAAACGGAATGGAGAAACTCGGATGGAAGAAGCCCATTGTTGGGTAAGTAGTTTAGTTTGTATTTTTCGTGAGTTTTGTTTATATTTTTTATGATTTCGCAGAGTGCACGTACGTCGAACGGACAAAGTGGGCACGGAAGCTGCCTTTCACAGCTTGGAAGAGTACATGACGTATGTTGAAGACTACTATTTAACAATGGAAATGAACAGCTCCAAAGTAGACAGAAGAATTTTCCTCGCTTCAGATGACGCACGTGTCTTGGAAGAGGCTAAGAAAAAGTACCCACACTATGAAATAATCGGGGATCCCGATGTTGCAAGAATGGCGGCAGTCTCAACGCGATACACAGACTCATCCCTGAATGGAATTATACTTGATATACATATGCTATCGCTATGCGACTACTTAGTATGTACATTTAGCTCGCAGGTATGTCGGGTTGCGTATGAAATCATGCAGACTCTGTACCCAGATGCAGCCCATCGATTCAAGTCGCTCGACGACATCTACTACTACGGAGGACAGAATCCACATAATCGCGAGGCAGTGATTGATCACAATCCAAAGAACCACGACGAAATACACATGAAATCGGGAGATTTGGTTGGTGTTGCTGGCAATCATTGGGATGGCTTTTCAAAAGGCAAGAACACTCGCACAAACCAAATGGGACTTTTTCCCTCCTTCAAAGTGGTGGACAAAGTAGAAACGGTCAAATTACCAACATATTCAAAGGCGTAAAACTTGAACAACACTTGCCATTGCGGGGTATGGTTTCATGTGGGATCCGGGGTGTGGTTGTATGAAAAGATAATCAAGGCGCAAAGAACATAAATCTCAAACAGTAGTAGCAATTAAGTTATATATATTTATTTTTTTAAGTAATTTTTTTACATCGCACATTTTGACTATTGAATGTCTGAATGTCGGTACTAAAGAAGCTACTCTTAGGAATTGTTGTTGTAGAGAAATATTTTTCTTTTTTCTACTCTATGAGGAAATTTTTGATAAATTGCTCAGTTAGAACATTACCATTGTTTAAAATAAATTCAATTATAGATCAAATTTTTTATCGATCAAAAGTAAGTAAGCAATGTAGAAACCTCACACACATTCACATGGTATTAGTATTTAAATAAAAGTGCACATTAATCTTTTTTTATAAAAAAAAAACAAAAAAAACAACAACAAATTAAGTGTGTGATGTATAAATATACCTCTAAATACACAAATTTTACATACATACATATATCTGTCTCTGTTTCTCTTTCTATTTATTTATAACTATGATTATTTGTTCTTTCTTTTTATTCTCTTAAAATGTGATATTTGATAAGAATGTTGAATAATAATTTTATTTTTGTTTAGTTTTTTATTTTTTTTTTTTTTGTTTTTTTTGTATCTGTATAAATATATACTGTTTTAGGGTAATGAAAAAGCACACTCTTCGTATAGACTTTCTTTTTGAAACATGCAATTGAGATATTAGTAGAGAATAATTTATTTTTTTTTAGTATAAAATGTAATAAATAAAATTTTATAAAGCAAAACAAAAACAGTAATCGAATCAAATGCAATAAGAATGATATAACAAAATGAATGTAACGATTATGTACCGTACAATGAGCAATTATATTTTATTACTCATGAATTTCATTTATAAATCAACAAATGGATAGATTTTATGAAATGGTAGACAAAAAAAAAACATAAAAGAAGCAGCAATGCAAACATCTACGAATATGAAAATAAATATGTAAATTAAGGGGAAATAAGTTTTGTTGTTTTAATTACATACATTTTTTCATTAACACACCTGCATGAATATAACATGCATATAACACTTTTCTAGAGGAAAGAAAACTTAAGAGTAACTAACGTTACCGAACTACGACTATATTTCTACAGAAAGGGAGGATAACTTGAGCTTGTTATCGGAAGGTCAGAATCAGCGATGTTATAACATAAAAAAAACCAAAAATTATATCAATTGCATGATAACATAAACATTCCGTAATCAATGCTCAGTCGTATAAAAATAAAATCATTTTTCATATATTTTATCTTCTTCTCTCCATTTAACAACGAGATTATGGAGATTATGATCAGGATTACAGGGATCATAACCCTCCCACATAACCCGCCGCTTCGACCTCAAAAGATATCTGCAGGCATCCCGATTGTGGATCACTTCATCAATGAGGCCAATCAAATGCTGGTGTATCTGCATTTGTGTGAGCCAGGAGTTTTTAGGCCTGCCTGTCTTACGAGATTGTAAGGGAACGTTGATTGCCATTGCCTTTTTGACGGGGTTCGTAGGATCCCTCCTTTGAATATGACAATACCAACTGAGTCGGTCGTGCTCCAATTTTTTCGAGATGGGTCCTTTGGCGTGAATGCTTCCTCGGATTCTGGATTTTCATATATTTTATATATATTTTTTATTCAATTTTTCACTATTTACCAATATTGAATAAATTCAAAATTACAGAGCAAACAAACAAACCAGTTGACATTTGAAATTTTTCACTAACTTGCGCTACCTCAAAAGTAAATAGCCTGTACTTTTGAGTTTGCTCTGTAATTTGAAATGATCTGTATAGATCAGCCGATGATAAAAAGAACACCCTTTGGATCAACAAACACAGCATTTTAATAACTTTGCCCAGCCTATCCTAGCAATGAACAACTATACTTCAGATAACAAAAATATTTCTGAATTTCATAACATTTCAATTATTAGCTGCAGTTGGTTAGCATAATATTGAACGAATGGTTGAGTCTCCATTTTTATATCTGTTGCAGCGCTATCATACTAAGAAATTAACATCAAAAAATAAATGAATAAATTTATTTGGGAGTTCTGGGAGTTGGGACCAATTCTGAAAAGCGCATAATAAGAATTTACGTTGACTGTGGATCTAGGTTAAATTTAAAGCCCAACAAATTGCATACGGACATTGCTAAATAGTCTTAGGTTTTGGTGCTGATAATAACTATATATACTTTTAAGGGTCTTCGACGAATATTAAGAGGTTAGGATAAGATATAAAAAGGGAAATAAATTAAATAAATAAAAAAGGCAATAAGTAAAATTTATTGATTTGGATAACATATTGTTCGAAATTGTAGACTCTTCCTGGCCCACTCTTCTGCTAGGCCGATTGAGATGAATTTACGTATTTACACGTTTATGGCGTTACTTCCTCAATCTCTCATCTCCGAAAAACCCAAAGTGTATTAAAGTTTTAAAAAATACTGCTTTCGACAGCTTTCACTCATTTGTGCTCCAGTTTTTGTTTATTTAATTAACAACTTCCAACATCCGCCAACCAAAGATATAAATAACTTACCTACTTACTTAACGGGCTCCCGACCCGTTAAGAGTCCCTGCCTGAGATACGGCAGCCTTCCACCCTCTGCGATCCCGAGCACGTTGCTTCCAGTTGTCCAGACCAAGCGGCTTGGCTTGGTCTTTAAAACGGAGGTTCGGTCTTCCTTGTCGTCTCGAACCTGGGGGTTGGGATTCGAAGATCCTCTTGACTGGAGCGTTGTTGTCCATTCGCTCTATGTGGCCGAGCCAATTTAGTCGACGAGTTTTGGCTTTTCGCACTACATCCACATCTTGGTACAGCTCATAGAGTTCGCGGTTGTATCTTCTCCTCCATTCGCTCTCAGGACCAAATATCCGTTGAAAGATTTTTCTTTCAAAGGATCCCAGTATTAACTCTCCTTTCCTTGCTTATCGTCCAGCACTCGGCGCCGTATAGCAGAACTGGCAGGATAAGGGTTCTGTAGAGCATGAACTTTGTCCTTCGAGTTAGGAGTTTTGAACCCATTTGTTTTGCCAAACCGAAGTAGCAGCGGTTTCCTAGGGAAATTCTTCGACGGATCTCCACTAAGATTTCATTTGTGGAGTTGATGTTTACCCCGAGGTAGATGAACTCCTTAACTACCTCGAAGTTGCTGCTATCAACAATGACATTTTGTCCTAGTCGGTGGACAGATAATTGTTTGTTTGTTGATAGTACATATTTAGTCTTGTCCTCATTCACTTCAAGGCCAACTAGTGAAAGCCTCTATCAAGGCACGCTGGCCGATGATCGCTAATATAGGGTCCGCCAAATAATTTTTTTTTTTGGAACGGGGCGCAAAACATCGAGTGTAGCTTCGGCTGTGTGGCACGTAGCGCCGTCCTGTCGAAACCAAATATTGCCAATATCCTCCTCTTCAATTTTTGTGAACAAAAATTCGTTCAACATGGCCCGATAACGATCGTCATTGACTGTAACGGCCACTCCTTGTTGTTGTTCATTGTTCAAGCGTATACACAACCATATTCGATCAGCGGAAGGATACAACTAATTATCTGTCAAATCAGACATGAGCTAAGTGTTACCATTCGCGAAATAAGCACTAGTTAAAAAAAAACGTTAGATGGCGGACCCTTTATAAATAACATTGCGCTATTTCTTCGTATAAGTAATATTTTTATTGGTTCATTTAGATTTAATAAATCGTTTAACAATT
Source organism: Ferdinandea cuprea (assembly GCA_963576555.1). Classification (NCBI taxonomy): domain Eukaryota; kingdom Metazoa; phylum Arthropoda; class Insecta; order Diptera; family Syrphidae; genus Ferdinandea; species Ferdinandea cuprea. Next base: position 67,715,410 of record OY754958.1, read on the forward strand.
TTTCTTTTCTTGTAAATTAAGTCAATTTCTTCTTTTTCTGTTATAAATGGCACCACATATAAGTTTTTATCCAAAAACAAGATTTTTTCTGAATTTTACACGTATCGCGGAAAGTAAATAAATGAAAAAAATGTCTTGGCTTTACTGTGGAGCGTAACAATGAGTAAATTTCTATATTCTGGATGCATTCACATTGAGAGTTTTTTCGCATAAATATTTTTTTTTTGTATTCTTCTTTGCATTTTTAACATTTATTCTTTTATAATAATTTATTTTATTTTCTTTTACAACAATATATGCATAGAATTATGTAAATGGTTTTTAATAAAACTTTGACAAAACAAAAGTAACGCTGAGACTGGTGCTGTTTTCCATTGTTTAAGCGTTAAAAATTGTTAATTGAGGAAGGAAATAGGGTTGGTTGTAATTGTGAAATGATCACTCGTGTCGAATTCCGCATATGGAGAGAAATGTGCTGAAATTATGCAGACTACACGCGGGAAGTACGGTGTAAGCTATCGTGGCCGTATCGGCTACCTTAGCCCTGAAGTCGTTTAGAGTGTTTAAGAGTATCTCAACGGACGGTGTTGCAGTGACTTGATAGAACACTTTTAGGTGAATCGCTGGAATATACTGATTCTTTGGCAAGTGGTTGTTAGTCTGTGTTGAGGTTGGTTGATTTTCATCTTCAGGTTGTTGTTGGCTGATAGAATTGAGGCGTTTCAGTAGTGCGTAATCTTTCAGAAGTCGGTTTAGAACGTAAGTGAGTATTTCATCAAAACTTTCCGGAGTTATACTTTGTGCAAGTTTACGATGATTGGCTATGATGTCTTCGCTTAGCTGCGTGAGTTGCGTCGTTGAAGATGCTAAACCTGCAAAATAACCCAAAAAGTCGTTTAAAAGGAAATTCATAGAATAAACAACCATTCTCACCTGTTGACACATAACAAACAATGGCTGCGCAGTTGTTTTCATAGTTCCAACGCCGACGGATCGAAATGGTATAATCGCTCACTGAGCACCCAGTCTCTTCATCTGAAATTTAAATTATACGAATTAAGAATTTTAAGAACAGTGAAAAAAATTAATTAATTTACAATCAAAGCTATCATTGTGCGTATGAGCCCAGACTTGCCACTCGACCAAAGCGTCTCTAGGTAAAGCTGGTACCACAATATAATCCATAATTGCGTTCGTTGTTCGTCGCTCCCATTGCCTTCGTGCCTCGGCAATAAACGTTGGATGTGTAACAAAGCAAATCCCTTGAACAACGTCACGCAGTTGTCCTTGAGCATTCATAGCCTTTGCTATCCGGCTTATGTGCCTTAAGGCAAGTTTGCACTGCGGACGGATTCCACCCTCGATGATTGTCATACTACCGGGTACAAGAGCCACCTGACCCGATATATACGTTATCTCGCCGACCTAAATCGAGAGAATATAACTATTCAAATGTAAAACCCATAAAAAACATATTGAAGCTAACCTTTGTCGACTGGCTGTAGGGTCCTATGTTGGCTGGCGCCCAGTGTGAGATTCCTTGCACGTGCATCGTATGTCGCTTTGTAGTTATCGGCATGTTGTTCTCGTTTGGTACTCCTAAAAGTCTCGTTTAGAGATTTTTTTCGCAATACACACACACACACATATACACATATATATAGGTATTTTGCATAATAAAACATAGGTAACGCAATAAACAACATAAGAAGCAAAATTGAAATTGGATTGACACCGATATACCTAGTAGTTTATGCAATAAAATTGACTTAGGCTAAGAATTACCCTCGTTTTGATCCGGATGATATGCCACGGCTTCCATAACAATATGGCAATCCTGTGGCAGAGGACACTCTACGCAGACTCGTGTTGGAGGATTTTGAAAATCCATCGCCTCGGCATATATCCGATTCTGTGTCAGGTACTCAGAAATAGATCGCACGTAGAGAGTTACAAAGCAATATTCGCTCATTTCGTAGCCATTCTCTTCGGCCAATCGCTTCAGCTGATTCATAGCATCTGTCATACCTTCTTCTAGTGTTGGAGCACAGCCTTGAATACCGGCGACCCACATCCAACCCTTTCGATTAATAGCGACCACTGGTTTATTGGTCAGCGGACGGAATTCACGTTCGAATTTCATTGGACTGGGTGGTTGAGTCATCGGGGCACTGGTGGCAAGCGTCAACGAACCAATTGTCGGCTCATCTACGCTGGCACTTTTAGTCACAATCGGTATTGGCGAGGAAGAGGCAATGCGTCGGCCAAACGAGTTACTTCGTGATACCAACTCATTTTGGCTGAGTGACTCGCGCATGCGTGTCTCTTTCTCAATCAGTTCAAGCTCGGTCTCGCTTAGATCGGGATCACTAAGGTCACTGTAAGTGGACTCATTCAAGTCACTTATATAATCGAGGGACTTTTTCACAAGCACATCGCATGAGTGCACGTGTTCCTTTGGTTGAAGGCTTAGTTTGGTGAAATTTATATAGCCCACCGGACAGATGGGATCTGCAGAACTTATTATCGTTTGGTCATCCTCACTGCAAAAAAAAAACAGGAATTGGTATATGTAAAATAAAATGGGACTGAAATTTTACGTACACATAAATCTTTTTCTTGAAGAGTGGACAATCCAGAGTAAAGGTTTCATATTCGCCACCTTCGCCGCATACATTCAGTCCATATTTATCACGCATTTTTACTAAATGCGGTTGAATCTCACGGAGTGATTTGCCCAAATGACGATCAGGAACTAAACCTAATGCTGCTACCTGCAAAATTGAAAATTTGTGAAATCAAATATGAAATCAGATTTGGTTAGGATGGGGTTTTGAGGCGCTGAAGTTGTGTTTAGTTAAATTTAGGTAGACATTTTTTTTATTTAAGTTTTTTTACGTAGTTCTTTTGTAGAAGAAGCTATCTTGTAATTCACATTTTTTGAGGAGCATGTAGCCATTTACCAAAGCTTCAGGATGCGTTTCTCATGGCATCGGTGAAAAATACCAATTTAGTCTTTGTTATTTGTTATTTGTTAAGCTAGTAGAGTAGTTTTGCAGTTAACTTCCTAATTTTAGCCTTTTTAGACTTTTACTTCGTCCTTGCTTTGTCATTGGTGGTGCAAGTTTTAATGTTTTACGTATAGAGTTGTTGTCTTTGTGAAACCAATTATGTTGCGAAATATTCCCCCCTATTATGCTATCCGTTCGGAGAGGAATTTTCTCCGAAACGCAAATATAATCGGAGACTTCATTTACATTCACAGTATCCGTTTTCCGAACGTACTTGTTATTTCCGCGATGAATATATATCGGAGACAATCGGAGAGAAACTGACAGGTGGCTGTCAAAAACTGATGTAAAAAACGCAGCTCATCGCGTTGAAATGTATACTGCCGGTATGCGTTACGTTTTGTCGGAGAAATGTTCCGAACAGGTGATGGGAACAATTACCATGAAGGAAAATGTCCGATTCGTATAAAATCGGAGAGTTTTCCTTTCGGAACGGATACCAAGATAGGGGGGATTATGTGAATATATTTAGGACATTTTTTTACTAAGGTGGACCCTTCCAGGGGCATCCTTCGTTTTTTCATTTGACAATTTTTTTATATATGTATGTATGAGTAACTTTGAGCTACAGGTCCGTCCCGAATTTCCTTAGTAAGAATAACTTTCTCTGAAAATCTTGATGATTATAGATAGCAAATGCAGGTAATGTTCGCAATATTTCATCCTCATATTGACGTGTAAAAAGTTAAAATTAAGCTTATTCAGGTTATTTATCTTCCCGAATAAATATCTGTATGCATTACGTTATGCATCCCGTCAAATAATTATTTTTGTGGAATCTAGGAATGTATTGCGGCTAAGCGCTGAACCAAGTGAGTAACTAAAGTGAAAATAGCCTCATGATTTTTAGCTTCCCTATTATTTCGTAGATTTCATGATAACTTTTTGAATGTTTTGCGCCAAGTGATGCTCAGATGCTCCTTTGTTCCTAAAAATTGGGAAGAGCTGAGTTATGCGCGGTAGAGTAGATGTCATTGAGGATATGTTAATGATTATCCTTCTTCTGCCATTTAAAACAACCACTCTATCATTGTTATTTTCCAGAAAATAATTAGGAAATTTATATTTTCTATCGTAATTGCGTTAAGCGGCTCTAGACTAGGCTCGAAAAAAGTTTACTTGAAGCATGACCCTTTGAAATTTATGCAACTTTAACTAACATAACAAAGCCGTAACCCAACTGTACCACAACTGCATAAAAAAAAACACAAACCTTAATTATAATTGCATGAACATGACAATCAATCATTTCTTGTAAAAGTTCAGTCTGGTCTCTCCTCCACAAATAGGCTAATGACACTAAATTCAAACGGCTACAAACGTTCTCAACTCGTACACGTTGATAATCGGACATGATCGCCCCCACAGCGACCGCTTCTACGTTGAGTTCTTTCTGTAACAAATAAACAATTAATAAAATATTTTTTTAAAAAAAATAAAAACATGCAAAACAAATAATTATATGTATATGGAACTTGGGACTATCAGCTTTATCGAAGTAAAACAAAATAAGACAAAAAATTCGGTTCGTGCTGCGTGCTGATTACGTTGCAGACATTTAATAAACAATCTCCTGCCTGACATATTTATTGCCTGAAACATCAACTCAGTATTAAAGTTATAAATACATTGTTTTGAAATAAATGTTATGTGTATTTTTTCTGCTATATAGAAATTGATAAGAATTTTGCAGATGAACTAGCTTGAAGCTGCCAAAGTTCCTTAGGTGCATGCGATAACAGCAGCAAAATGAATAACTTGACATTTTTTTTAGAAACAAAACTGGAGTCTGAATGGAGAAGGATGATGCATGCAAATATTTAATTAGGGAAATTTAGAAGAGCGAAAACGCTTTATAAGAAATATATGACTCGTAACTAGACGTTTTATACGGTAAAAAAAAAATAATGGGATTATAGAATCATTTTAAATTAGCATGTGTAGTGCGCTTTGGCGCCAATAAAATATATCATTTTTACTGCTGTAATGTCTGCTGTAAAACAATATTAAAACTATTATTTTCCTTAAATTAACAAAACGAAAATGAACTCTGTATAGGCTCATAAAAAGCATTGTAATGGGAGATGAAGTAATAAAACTTGAAATAGATAATAGAGTCATTCTGCTTGGTAATTAGATACAGATTACTTCTTTATTATTTAATGCGAAATGAAAATGTTTCACACATGACAATTGTGCTTCAAACATAGGGTATGCTATAAATTACACCTCAGATATATTTTGATAACAACTTTAAAGACACCATTCCCTACTCGCCTTTCTGGAAGGATGATTGATGCCTTCGATCGAATTCTACGTCGACTTACCACCAGATAGACGAGCAGCAGCAGCCAAATCTTCGGAATAACGTTTTATTGGTTTTATTATTGTCCTAGACGGCCGATCATTCCTGAAGGCTTATTGAAATGTTACCACTATATTACTACATAAAGAAATTACAGATCGATCCCTTCTTACGGTATTTGAATTCGGTATTAATAGCTTTATCGTTAAGTTACTGATGCATTTGCATTTGTCGGTATATTTTTTTCTGACATTCCTCTATCATGTTTCAAGTTAAGCAAAGCAAATAGGGAGGAACTGTAAACAATCTGTACTGAATGCGCACCGATACCGCACAGACAAATGAGCGAGCGGCATCAAACGTAATAAAAATACATAATTACTATATGTATCGTTTGATATGGTAAGAAAACATGACCGATGACGGGCCTATCAGCTCTACATGCTCCATTTTCAAGAATCCAATGTCTTTAAAGAACTATGTATATATATACCTTTTCAACGTTCCGTGTGAAGGAATCAAGTAAATCCTGAAAAAAACTAACGAATTTAAAGTGTGCACCATCTTTTTATCAACTTTAAAACCGCATATTCATCGTCAGGTACTAAAGCTAAGAGGTTATTCGTATACCAGGTTTTAGACATTTTTACACGAAGTACAAAATCGAATTAAACATTTCTAAGCTAAACCCAATGCAATTTGGATCAATGAGTGGCTGCCTGTTGGCTTTTACTGACATAATTTCGTTCAGTGTAGGTTTTCGTATTTCATATTTATTTCTTGAATTTTTCTTTAATACCCCAGATTTTGTTGCATTACAAATCAACATCAGAAAAGTCCAGGGTTGGGGGCAAAATTATTTTGCATTTATGTTTCTTGATTAGCTTCTTCCATTTGTTTTTGTGCAATTATGAAACCTTCGCGTATTATTGATAGTTATGTCTTTCATCACGTTAAAGAATTAATGATAGCATTAACGATACCAGTCAAACAATTTCAAGGTCATGTCTTCTTGAAATCAAAATTCTTTTCTAATTTTATAAAAAACTTGTCAGAGATTGTCCATCATTTATAAATACGAACACATCACTTTTTCTATTTTTCGTATCTGATTGAACTGCAGCAAGTTAAATGACAACAAGTCATATGGTTTCTGAAATGAGAAGTTTATCAGATTTGTCAATTTGGACGAGTCACACGACAAGTCTTATGACTTCTCTTTTTGGCACATACATATATTTAAGAACAGTAATTTTCTTCATACGCTGAAAAGCTACTTGTCCTATAGCTCGATTACGATGAATGTTCTATGGATTGCGGAAAGAGGTAGGCGCTATAATTTCTTATGTCGTTGTCTATTGTTACTCCGAAATAACTCTATTATCCGCGTCGCCAATGAAACAAGCAAACGCATTTCTTTAGAAGTATTAGGCATATTAAGCCGAACTAGCCGAAAGCCCTAGCAGCTAGCGCTATCAATTTTTAATAAATTTTTAAATAATATCATATTAAGCATATTATAACTTAACCCTTCTTGCTTTAACCACTTAACTAGATTTGCTTCTTCCAGAAAATGGCTTTTTATAAATAACGACAAATTGTATTAGGCGTGCAAGAAAAAGAAGAAGTAGGTTAACGCAGAAAGTATGTTATAAAATAATTTCTGTTTTGTTAAATTAAACTTGATAAGAAATGCTTCTCTACTTCCTCATACATTATATGTAAATCTACAAGGTTTGTACTTTTTTCCAATTGAAATTATTGTTTTTCATTGTCTACTGGGGGAAACAAACACCCGAAGTTGTCGTCATAAAATATGTTTAGCAAACCCGAGCTGCATAGAAAAAGTAAGATTCCATGCAAAATCTTTGCCTCACAGTATATTACTTTCTGTTTCATGTCGTTGTTCAGCTCAGTTTGGTACAATGTTTTTTGCAACTATCAGATCAGAGGCCATAATAAAATAAAGCTTCTCTCCTGCACATAAACTTTACAGCATTTGGAAAGAAATATTCAGTTCGTAATAAATAAATAAAAATCTAAATTGCTAAAAGACGTGGCTAGGTTAAGGTTAAACTTAATTAGAAGCTACCTTATGATTTAAATCGTGTTAGTCGCTTAATGTCATGATCTCTTCTATTTTAATTAGCCTGACTATCTCATTTTTCCGGCATTGGGGGATATTGTTCCAGATTTGAAATAAAAATATTGCAAAAATTTACATTTCAATCGCTTTTGAAAGTAAACAAAACAATTATTGTATACTGAAGAACGCTGGGGTAGTTATTAAAACAGCGATCGTGTATTGAATGAGATTCCCAATTTCATTTTGGACAGCAGCGAAATTCAATTCAATATCAATCGTGCATTTCAACCACCAATTTTTCCTTTATGATTATCCATAAAAAAATCCTCACAGAATTCAGGGACATTTTAGTCCGTTTTGTGGACGCCGGGACATCGGTCAAAATTAGAGAAAATGTGCCGAGTAAATTGGACAGATGGTCACTAATCCTTTAAATTTAATCTTACCTCTGATGCACAAACGGAAGAGACCAATAACTTTGTATGTGTGATATGTTAAACAGAATATTGGATATTATCCGCGTCGCCAATGAAACAAGCAAACGCATTTCTTTAGAAGTATTAGGCATATTAAGCCGAACTAGCCGAAAGCCCTAGCAGCTAGCGCTATCAATTTTTAATAAATTTTTAAATAATATCATATTAAGCATATTATAACTTAACCCTTCTTGCTTTAACCACTTAACTAGATTTGCTTTTTCCAGAAAATGGCTTTTTATAAATAACGACAAATTGTATTAGGCGTGCAAGAAAAAGAAGAAGTAGGTTAACGCAGAAAGTATGTTATAAAATAATTTCTGTTTTGTTAAATTAAACTTGATAAGAAATGCTTCCCGTGAAGTTTTTGCTTCTCTACTTCCTCATACATTATATGTAAATCTACAAGGTTTGTACTTTTTTCCAATTGAAATTATTGTTTTTCATTGTCTACTGGGGGAAACAAACACCCGAAGTTGTCGTCATAAAATATGTTTAGCAAACCCGAGCTGCATAGAAAAAGTAAGATTCCATGCAAAATCTTTGCCTCAAAGTCTATTACTTTCTGTTTCATGTCGTTGTTCAGCTCAGTTTGGTACAATGTTTTTTGCAACTATCAGATCAGAGGCGATAATAAAATAAAGCTTCTCTCCTGCACATAAACTTTACAGCATTTGGAAAGAAATATTCAGTTCGTAATAAATAAATAAAAATCTAAATTGCTAAAAGACGTGGCTAGGTTATGGTTAAACTTAATTAGAAGCTACCTTATGATTTAAATCGTGTTAGTCGCTTAATGTCATGATCTCTTCTATTTTAATTAGCCTGACTATCTCATTTTTCCGGCATTGGGGGATATTGTTCCAGATTTGAAATAAAAATATTGCAAAAATTTACATTTCAATCGCTTTTGAAAGTAAACAAAACAATTATTGTATACTGAAGAACGCTGGGGTAGTTATTAAAACAGCGATCGTGTATTGAATGAGATTCCCAATTTCATTTTGGACAGCAGCGAAATTCAATTCAATATCAATCGTGCATTTCAACCACCAATTTTTCCTTTATGATTATCCATAAAAAAATCCTCACAGAATTCAGGGACATTTTAGTCCGTTTTGTGGACGCCGGGACATCGGTCAAAATTAGAGAAAATGTGCCGAGTAAATTGGACAGATGGTCACTAATCCTTTAAATTTAATCTTACCTCTGATGCACAAACGGAAGAGACCAATAACTTTGTATGTGTGATATGTTAAACAGAATATTGGGTAAGTTTCTACGTGGAATACTTTTATTCCCTTCTACGGGTTATGTAATTATATTTATTAAACATTTTCCAAATACTTAGCTATTTATAAAAACCCTTTCCTTGCTTCATATAAGTCAGGGTTTCCCTAAATGTACGCTATCCTGGGTGCGTCGTGAGATGGTAGGCACAAACAAGTTGCATTTTAACATTTTTCAGAAGACATTTTAAGTTTTAAGTTCTGAGTGAAAGCCTTTGGCCATAACTATTTAACCATAAATATTTAAATTACGTAACATAGGTGCGGAAGATTGAAGTGTAAGTATTTCTTATAATCCGCAAACATCTTAGCTAACGAAATAAAAATAAAAACCATTTCAAAGCTAAATTTCACGAGAAGCATATTTTATTTTTCAATACCAAGTTTTTTTTTTTTAACGTAAATATTTTCGATCGTTTTGATAAATTCCCAAGACAACTCACTTTTTGATGCCGTATTTAACCCAATTATTATTGTGTTGGCAAACCAAAGATTAAAATAGAAGAATATTGGCATAGACCCAATGCCACACCCACTTTGGGGAATCGGAATATAGACAGTGTCCTTCTCAGAAAACTGCGCTTTTCCATATTTTCCTCCAGACTTTGGTCTCTGTCGATTTGAAAATCAAATGGTAAATCACGTGCTCACCGATTCTTTTTATAGCCAAGCAGATAAAGCATGTGCTAATTAATAGAAAAAATAAATATCCGCAATAAACATCTAATCTTATCGCAGGATCACTACCCGCTGATAAATTATCAAATCGTTTAGGTCGGTTACGTTTATCATTCGTAAGTTTCTTGATTGAAATGTAATCGCCCATGCATATTGAATTTGTCATCAACGCAATAAATCACCGAACACAACTCATTGCAAAAATGTGTAAACCGTTTATGTACTTAGGCCCCAACGAAATTATCTAAATTACACTCCCACACAGTAAGACTCGATTTACAACAATAATTAGGTATAAGAACAAAGAAAACCGCTTAATTGAAAAATAATCCATTCCACTGATGGGGGTTCATCATTTTGTTTCCCTACCCTCTTCAAAATTACAAAGTATCTCCATAGCTCAAATTTTAAAAACTTACCTTTGTCTCCTCCAGCAAATTGTACAGATCTTCAACCTCATCATCATCGGTGGGTACATAGTATTTGCCAGTTTGTGTACTCTTGCCTTTAGTTTCGCGTCTATACAGGGGCAGGCCCATCGCCTTGGCAAGTATCTCAATGCCCATGTGACCCACTGTTTGGTACATAAAGCTATCAAGCTCATCTGTGGGGCAAGAGAAGTAATTGTTCACAAGTGAAAAACAAAGTTATGTAAATATTTTCTTAAATATTTATTTACTGAGTCATTGCGATAGAGTTGCGACTACAAATAGAAGGCAATTGCGTTTTGTGATGATTTTTTTAATACAGCATTTTGCATGCCATGTGCGGTCATGTGTAGAGAATAATAAATATTTGACTTGATTTTGGAACAGATTCATATTTGTTTTAGTGAAAAAAAAAGAAATTAATAGAAAATAGTGGATTTTTGGGAAGCCGGCTATTTCGCGGAATTTCTCTTCACTTTATTTCTTTCTCTGTAATGATAGCGATTATTATGATGTTAATGTCTGCTGTATGCGAAATAATTTATAACTTTTATTCCTTCTCTAAATTTGTCTGACAGCTGGAATAAAAGAGGGTAAATGTTAAAAAATAACCCCATCCACGTCATCACTAGAAGTGGGTTTCCCAACCACCCATCAATAAATGCGCAAAAGTGATCCAGATGGACGAGGTCGGGCTTTGACGTGATCACTAGAGAGGAGTCCCCCTAATGTTTTACTGTGCTTACTGCGAGTAAGGGAATTAAAAGTATATCCCAGCGGTCGGTAGAGCTATACGGAACTGACACTGTGTCGCTGGCGATCAAAAGTCACATCAAACCAAAAATGGATGGGGCTGTGATTGGTTTCATTCGTTTCCATTGCGTTTCGGTAAAAGTATTGAGATTGTGATTGGTTTCGTTCATATCATTACGTTTCGCAATCGTTCGCTTTAGGGATTAGAAAGTGGGATCGATAGATTTAGAGTTGTGTAATTGCAATCACTAATCCTTTGCTAGGTACGAATCGAAGATCGAATCGATTTCACAGCTCTACCTCCAACCACGACCTCTGGAAATGGGATTATTTGCTTAACATTTACCCTTATCTTTACTACGCAACGCTTAAAAGCATTGTCAAGTTACTCAGAAGAATTGGAGTTAAAAACAGAACGGATGGATGAAGGGTCAAAGAAAGATATTAATTGAAGTTGTTTGATGAATCGTTTTGTAAGTCGTAAGTCGTAATCAAAAGTCATGAGAGGAATAAGAATGTACTAAAAAAAGATGTTTCACATTTTTAATGTACTTAGTTTTCCCGTCTTCCGACGAAAGATGCGAAGGAGCTTCAGTGATGAAGAGCTTAGACGTTCGGCACTCACCACGTCAGCCCCGAAAATCCGCCACCTTAGGCGAGCATAGGCCGGACAACTGCAGAGAAAGTGTTCTGCTATGTCATCCTCCTCACCGCAAGAAGGACAGGCGGTGGTGTCGCTTCAGCCTAACACATTTAAGTGTTAAGCAAGAGCTTGGTGGGCCGAAAGGACGCCTACAAGCAGCCTACAGTCGATTCTCCTAAGAGGTAGAAGAAAAGATGCAGACTTTTTGGAAATGTTCGTTCGCAATAGTTTGGTCTCTCTATATCCACTGCAATCCCGCCACCGAATCTTGTGTTCGCGGAATGGAAGGCGTGACTAGAGATGCAGGCAGACCCAACACAGGTTCGGGTTCTGAGAAAACTTCTTCTGAACCTTGCCCAGCAAGCTCATCCGAGATCTCATTTCCGACCAAATTCAGAGAAACCTTAAATTCTAGAAAATAACTTGGATGAGGTAAGAGGGTTTAGCAGCGTCACTACAAATGCAAATGCCTCTAGCCCTCCGCTTGGAAAAAAAGAGTTAGTCAACTATAATTAAAGAGATTGATTTGCAGATCAGAAGATTAACATAAGAACATTTTGTCTAAATTCATTCGATGTTTGAACTAAAAATTTAATTTCATTTTAGTAAAGTAAATGTTTAAATTATTTCAAAAATATTTCCAATGCAGCAACTGCAGCATAATTGACTTCAATCAGCAACTTCAATTATCGTAAATAGTCGAATCTGTTTGAAACTCCTTATTTATATAGACCAACTGTTTCAAATTATACCAACTAGTAACAGTTAATGTCGAGTATTAAATAATTTAGATAGCTTTTAAGTTACTTATTAACCAAACGCAAGTATCATGGAATGTAAAGAATTTTTTTAACATTTCTCCATAAGCCTTCCCCTGAAGGAAATGATTTCTTCCTTAAAAAAAATCCCGTCGGATGCAGTAGGCACACGGAATGCCCTCATTCACTATATTCAAAGTATTCAGTGTCATAAAAGACTTTAACCAACTGAATGCATTCTCTGGCTTGAAATACTTCTCTTATGAATACTGACATTTTTCTAAAGTGCCGTTATTCCACACCTTTCCAAAACTGATTAACACACACTCAAGATATTCAAAATAGAAAAACTGACCAAAATCATTGGAGCCATTTTTGAGAAAATCTTTGATGCAATTCCATCGTAGTACAGCTCGTGGACAGTCAGACAGACCAAAACACAAAATTTTGAAACCCATCAACCCCACTTCCATGCTTTAATGCTTTTCATTTGGAAAATGAAACAAAAAATGTTAAAGAGTCAAATTCTCATATAAAAACAACAAGTCAGCTATAAAATGTTCTCAGTTATAAAATAAATGCCAAGTTCTTATTTTTAATTTGTAGCAAAATTAAAAACAACTGGCCTATGAATGTACCGAATGTAGTTTTTTAAGGATTTAACAAGTTGTATTTCTTTTCTTTTCTTGCAACAACGCAACAACAACGTTAAATGCCCTGCATGTAGATCATATATATAAACTATTATTGAGTTTTGAATTTTCTGGGTTTGAGTTACACTTTCACTTGAGGCAATTTTTTTTTCACATCATTTTGATTATACTGATTGATCTCATAATGAATTTCTTCTGAAAAATAAACTACTATCTGCATACAGTGGTGGCTGACGTAATAAGAGCAACTTTGTTTTCAGTACAAAATATTCATGTTTTCGACATTACCCGACCCGCTATTCGCCAGATGGCATCCCTACTCAACAATTACAAGAACTTTCATGATTTATACAATCATAATGCACTTGCTATGGCTAAGCAGAGTCAGTAGCAAAAAGGAATGACGGATTTTCACGCACTGTTCGTGCACTTCATTTCTTTGCTATTTCATTTTTATTCTATTTGATTGTTTCGGTTCGGTTTCGATTCATAGACCGACTTATTTTATGTGCAAAAACATTTTCAATTAACCTTTAGTCAAAAATATATTCCTACTGTGCCTAGTGTATCTGCAAGTGTCTCATAAACACAGCTTCAGATAGCTACACACCATAAACCTCACAAATAGGCTATAAAACCCTGACTTTTCGGTAAACAAAACAAACTTACCTCTATCCTTGGGATGTAGATTAGCTAGCGCAACAATCTGGTGTCCTTCGGCAACACACTGCATCATATTGTAGCAGCTGTCCTTGCCTCCGCTCACCATTGCTACGACACGCATCGTGACGGTTTCTTCGTTTGCTACGTGATCCAATCCAAAAACCCTTCCAATTCGATTTTAATTTCCCTGGTTCTGCTTCTTTTTGAATTGAATTCCACGATCTCTTTTTTTTTACTCTAGAAACACAGAATAAAAAAAGAATATTGATGATAATCTTTCACTCATTCCGCATTCGTTGCAGGTAAAGTGTTTCTCATTAATCTACAAGAAAAAAAAAAAAATCCGAAAACACAAACAACCAAAACTGTTTGCTAGATGTACACTGTTATGTGGGTATATGTATGAAGCTGCGAATAAAATAAACTGCATTCAACCGATATTATTGCCAATCTGTCAGTTTTTCCGACTGTCTGTCGGGCTTTTTTCTATAAACAACAATAATACATGAATATTGAATGAACGAGAGGTGAATAATTCTATTTTTAGGGTGAAACTCTGGCGGATATAACACCTCTTTGGCGCGCGGGGAAACAAACAATTAATAAAATTGACAATTTCGAGAGGTGAAAAAAGATCTAAAATTCCCAATAGGAATCCCGAACAAACAGACGGGTGGGTAGGTAGTTGCAAAATTGTTCAAATTTAAATGATCGCTTTTCGCTTCGGAACCGAGGGGGCTCGTTGGCCGCTGATTTTCTTTCTATCCCTCTCTGGCAACAGACTTTTTAAAATTTTTTATGCAACTTTTGAGAAACAAATTGTGATGTCGTGGGTGGACCGCTTTTGTTATAACATGAATAAATTATATGAAACACATTTTGGACAGATATAGGCGAGAAGTTCCATATTTATCTCAGCTACACCCAGAACAAAAAGACAAATGAATTCCATCGTGGGTGGAAACGGTTGAATAGATTTTTGCACGTTTCCAGCTGTTTTGAAGGGTAGGTATTACCAGGATGACATTCGACCCGTGTGCATTGCCTTCCACCCTGAGTCGAAGGTCAAAGTTTCTCGTTCGATTTTTTTCGCACGTTTGATTTTGAAAATATTATAATATGTATTTACATTTTATGCGCTGCATTTGGTGATGTTAAATCAACGAATTGGACTTTTTTTCGAATGCAAAAAATTTACTTCACAAACATGTACACACACATTAGGCTATTTTGACACACGCGCAAGATTGTTGTGGGGAGGAAATAGAAACACTTGTGTTTTCTTTCGGAATTCCGTTCACAAATTTTCCGAATGGGTCGATTCTTGTGGGCCAACAAAGACGATCTCGGTCTGAATTTATTTGCGGTAGTCACGGACTTGACGTTTGTGTGTCGGATTTGAAATTGACGTTTTACGCAGCATGATGAACTAGAAAATGTGGTTGTGTGTTTGTTGTTGGTTTGAGCGATGTGTTCCAAAAGCAGAAATGTCGTCTTACTATCTTTGATAGCCAGTAGTGCCAAGTTTCACCGATTTAATTCGGAAAAATTCAAGTCTATATATGAGAGATTGAAGTCTTTATGATATTTTTTCAACAAAAGATAAACCAAGATTATGGGCAAAAGATTATTTTATTTTGATAATAATGGAAATATAATAGTGTCTGAGGCGACAAGATTTGAAGATGAAACTTTATAGAGCTCAATGAGATAATCACAAGTTATCATATATAACAGTATGCTCGTTTTCGCCCACTTTAAGAGATACCGAGGTTTGAAAATCGATTTTTTAGTATGAAATCTCTATAAGATGACGTCACATTTTTGCCAATATTTTCAATTCAAAAACATAAAACATTACATATGTTAAGGAGTTAAATCACCAATATTTTTTAGCATAAAAAATGAGGAATGCTTTTAGGATTTTATCACAAAGTGGAAGAACTACAAATTATGTTGGAAAATAAGACTAATTTTAAGTTATTTTTCTTGCATTTACCTTCTGTTGGCTCCCAAGCCGCGTTGCGACTCCCTCAGCGACTGCTTGTAAGGCCGAAGCCCGTTCGATAGCAGTCGAGAAGACATGTCAGGGTGGAAATCCCTTTTTCCCGTGATAAAAATCTAATTAGCTTATCATCCAGATTTAGTTAGTATTCACTTTCCAACTTATACTGCGAGAAGTTATAGTTATAGTTATAGAAATTGACAAACAACATTTTAATAGAAGAGACGTGAGAGAATTTTAATTCCTAATAGCATACCTTACTTTTAGTAGTGAAAAATATTGTTGTTTGAACTCCTTAACATATGTAATGGTTTTTTAAGTTTTAATATTGGCAAAAAAGTAACGTCATCTCATAGAGATTTAATACTAAAAATTCGATTTTTAAACCTCGATTTTGTTTAGGAACCTTTATAATAGGAATAAGAACCTCGGAAGAATTCAGCCTACTTAATTATCTTAACAAATATTTTCAAATTTCCAAATAAGCTTAGCCTGAAATATTTTTTGGAATTTCCGTCAAAGTACATTTATTGTACCTTGAACTAAAATTCACGTAACTTCTAAAATTTCAGCATCAAGTTGAAATTAATACACAGTGGTGTATTCAGATTTTAAAAGAAAATAATACTCTAGAAGTTGGGTATCAGGTTTAACAAACACGACTTTTACACAAACAAAAACGGATAAACAACATCCATTTAAAAATTCTTTTTACTTTTCTGCATGCATGATATCAATTTAAGTTTCCATTTTTGCAAATATATTATGTAAACATTTATTATAAATTCATATTTTACCTTATCCAGCAGTCGTGCTGCAGTAGGCAATGACATACGGAAATCCCTCTGTGTGTCGGACTTTCTTTGCAAGTGTCCATAATCAACGATGTCTGCAGCTTTTTAGGCGCCCATGTGTATAGCTGCTCCATCTATCAGTTCAAGTTCTTACTGGTATATTGTATTCAACGAAAAATGAATAGTAAAGACAAGAACCGAGTAGTTTTATTTCCTACTCATAGAAGGCACTACACAATCAATGCTCCAAATCCTATCTGCATTTATTACACAATTTGTAATAAAGTAGACAACAAATTCATATTCGGATATCAAAATAAGTTTGACAGCTGTTTGATCTATAAAAAATTTAAATAAGAAATAGCAAGAGCTAACAAAGAAGTAACATGCACAGTAATAAATTGACATTACGTATAAAAAACCATGACCACGCACCACACGGTTGCACAGGCAAAAAAATAAGAGCAAAAAGGGAGGAGAATAAAAATTTTATTTTGATAAATGTGTAAAGAGAAATAAGACCATATTATATTTGAAAAAAGTCGAAGAAAAAAATTCCCTTCTACAATTTGGATGTTGCTTCTACTCTTTAGATTTTTTTTCAAAGTTTAAAAACAGGTTTAGGAAAATAATGCCTTTAAAAAGTCCTGTTATATCAATTTAACGAAAATTTTTTTATCTGATGTATATATGTATATAATAAGCAAATAGAAATGTAAAGGTAAGAACGTGGAAAAAATAAATTAAGGTTATTACGGCAGTCGGTATGAGAACTGACACACTTAGACCAGTATTGGTCCGTTTTGATAACATGGGGACCTAGAATAAAGTTTCCCCCTACTCGTTGGAGCTTCTGAAGAAGCGAAGTAGGTATTTGATGTCAAATGTTGTGAAATCACATGTATCTGTGTAGAAGAAGGTTTCCAGATTGGGCTTCTTTTTTCTGGAGAAAGCATGGCTTGTACAAAGAAGATGAAATATCGTTTCCTCCTCCTCTTCGCCCATACAAGTCTTGTTGCGTGTTTGCCTATAAGTGTCCAGTGATGAGGGAACATGAGTAGTGTACATTAGTTTCGTCTGCTTAGAGAGATCAAATTTTTAGAGCATTTCAAATCCAGCTTAGGCCAGATCGGTTTTGTCGCTAGACATGTGATACCACTTGTTCATCTAAAGTTTGTTTCCTCCACAGCAGCCAGCCTTAGCGGTAATTTACAAGTAGCGAAGGGTATACCTTACTACCCTTTTTCGTGGGTCCCAATTTGGCAAGTTCATTAGCCTTACAGTTCCCAGAAATGTCCATGTGCCCCTGCATCCAGCAAAGGTGAATGTTTAACTACTCCGACATTGCTTGAAGAGACGATCGAAATTCTTGGGCTAATATAGAGTTTTACAGAGAGACTGATTCCAAGGACTTGATTGTCGCTTGACTGTCCGAGAAAATGCCGATATCCTTCGAGGATATCACGTTCCTCTTAAGCCAAGGTAACACTTCCTTAATCGCCATTATTTCCGCCTGGAACTTGCTACAATGATCAGAAAGACTGAAGGAGAGACTAAGATTTAGTCTGTCACACAAAATACATAATATATAATAATACGCAATACATTAATGTGATTTTTAATTGTTTAAATGTTCCTAAATAGTAACCAAAAAAATTAAAGCAATTAAAGTTAATTTAAAAGAATCAGTATTGACTTATATGTTTGCATTTCTGCAGGAAAACGGTTTTTAATTAGCTTACTTCTTAAGTTGGTTATATTATTATTTATTTCCAAAAACAGCCATGCTAAAATTTTAAATGGAGCTAAAGCCTAGATTCTATAAACAATTTTTTGTGAAAAGATATATATGTATATGTATATTTTGATACTGATGGAAGGGACGTTAAATTTAATACCGATTCCGAACGTCAATTTTATTTTTAAGAAACTTTTTATGACAGTTTTAATTCTTGGATGTTTATCAGACTTTTGCATAGGGTAGGGCAGCGAAAAAACACTTGTAGGTGGTACGGTGTAGATTTAACACGGAACCCCTCGCTTAGTAGTCCAACGCACTGCAACAATTACTGTGAGTTTTTTTCTTTTCGATTACCATCCAAAATGTAAAAGTTTTGTTTAGTTTATATTTGTAGTTAAAGTTGCCGCAAGGATATGGACTACATATTCATTCAGTCTGTATTTTCATCTTTGAGTGCCTAACTTAGCTGTATAAAAGGTCACAGTCATTCATATATTGGTCATACAAAATATTCAGCTTACAATTTTTTCATAAATAAAAATAAAGGGTTGTATAAATAGTGCACAATCTGAAATTCTGGGTTTGAGCATTACCAATTTTAATCTCTATATTCGTCATTCCATAATTTGTAAAGAAAAACTTATTTTTTTTGAATATTCGAAAGTTGTATCTTCGAACACTCAATTTCAAATCAATTTTTCGAAAACAGTTGTTTCACTGCACGTGGGATTCTTTGATCTGTCAAAACAAAGTAACACCGCAAATTTGTGTTTGGTTTCCCTTCTTGTAGTCTATTTCATATTTTCCTAAATACACAATAAATTAGTCTGCAAAAATGGGCGGAAAAGGCAAAGGACTAAAACGTAAATCAACTGGCACCAAAGATGACAACGAATTCGATTTCACAAAGAAACATCTAGTGACTAGCCACATCCGTGCCATGGAAAAGCGCCTCATTATCGTCCTCGAAGGAGCACAACTGGAAACTGTTAAAGTATTAACTATTTCTTATTTTTATTTTACTAGATTTATTCATGTGTTTTCACTTTTAGATGGGAAAAGAATTTCAGCTACTAAATTGTGACGATCATGCGGGGATAATGCGAAAGAACCAACGTGACCCGGGCTCATGCCGCCCTGATATTGTCCACCAGTGTTTGTTAATGCTCTTTGATTCGCCACTTAACCGCGCTGGTCTACTCCAAGTCTACATCATGACAGAACGAAACGTGCTGATTGAAATCAACCCACAGACGAGGATACCGCGAACGTTTAAACGCTTCGCTGGGTTAATGGTGCAACTGCTTCATAAATTCTCAATTCGGGCGAACGACACCTCAACAAAACTGATGAAAGTGATAAAGAATCCAATAACCGATCACTTGCCAGTGGGCTGTAGGAAATTGGCGATGTCGTTTTCGGGTACATTAGTTCAGAATTGCAAAGAGTTGGTGCCTAAAGATCAGGAGGAACCGATTGTGTTGGTGGTGGGTGCATTTGCTCATGGAAATCTGAAAAGTGACTACACAGAGGGATTATTTTCGATAAGTAACTATCCACTATCGGCGGCAATTGCTTGTACAAAGCTGTGCAGCGCATTTGAAGAGGTGTGGGGAATTGTGTAAATAAATGAGGGAAAATTTAAGCTGATTATTGTGTAGTTTTTTTTTGGTCGGATTTGGGTGTGAATGCATTTTTAATGTAAACTAAAACTTTCTACCGATAAAATGAAGCAGATTTATGTGGTGACGAAGACTGTAAGTCCTCTATTCTCTAGGCTAAATGAATGACAGTGAAGCATCTAAGGATGTTGAAAAATTGTAAGAAGGCACCGTTCAGTTGAAGTTGCAAACCTAAACACCTATATTATTTAAGCAGAATTTCATTTTAGTGCACGTCTGGCAATTCCTATTGCTTTCAGTTGCCTGCAAGTTAGTTTAAATCCATTGAAGTCCTCTTGCCAATGCCAACTGAAAATTCATTCTTTCGAACATCATGAAGTCAATTTTTACACTATCGTAACCGGACAGTGCGGCATTATTTATTTATTTATTTTTTGTTAAATATTGCGAAAGAAAATACAAAATTTCTGAGGAGATTAATAAAAACTTACTAAAATTATCTCTAGCAATAACAATTAGTTAAATTATATTTATATTTCAAACGAATAGAAATTCAGAAGTCCGATCAATTCCTTCTCGTCTGGTCATCGTCTTCCGTCTGCATTCTCTCTTCCATGTAATTTACTACTTGTCCGATTTGCTGGTGCCAGGCTCGTCGGGTTTCTTTCCGGGTGTACCTCGTTTGGCGGCAGCTTCAGCTCGTTGCTGACGAATAATTGCTAAGCGAGCTAAATCTGCACGCGCCTGAGCGGTCTTGCCCTGTTCATGCATTTTCTGGTAGTGAGCGCGGGCTTTTTGCTTTTCGACTTCCTCACGTTCACGACGCGACA
This sequence comes from Ferdinandea cuprea, assembly GCA_963576555.1. Lineage (NCBI taxonomy): Eukaryota > Metazoa > Arthropoda > Insecta > Diptera > Syrphidae > Ferdinandea > Ferdinandea cuprea. The sequence continues at coordinate 67,736,205 of OY754958.1, forward strand.
ATTCGGGTTTGGCATCTTCTGCCACTGAGGTAACTTTAGCTGTCGCCTTCTTTCGGACTCTATTGGGATTTTCGATTTCAATTAGTTTTGATACACCTTTGCCCTTGGCATTTTCATCCTCGGATGAATCGGAATCGGAACCAGATCCGGACCCTGACTCTGCATTGGAACCCTCATCATCGTCGGAGCCCTCTTCTTCGGCACGTTGCAGTTCTTCAGGACTGGTAAAGTGACGGCTACGTCCTTTGTGGTTAACGTATTTACCTTTGGGCATTTTTTCTACTTTTCTTTCTACAAAATAGGCACAAAAAATTCCCTTGAAAGCTGTTTATTAACAGTGTTTTGATTTGGCAATTATTTTTGCTTCTTAAATTGCACAAATGTTAACAATTAAATTGAGGAAATTGGACACATAAATTAATGGCAAAAGAATTTGCCAAGAAATGTGTTTTAATATTCGAACGTGTACAAAACTGGAAACTATGCGGCACCACTTCGAAAATGAATGCGTTCAGGTAGAAATCGAGTTAAATTGAAGCGAGGTGAAGTTGTCCCCAATTCAAATTATATTTTGTCAGCGTTTTATTTATTTTCTATTTTGATATATTTTTGCTAAATAAAGTTACATTTAAAAGTTTTTTCGTTTGGTTATCTCAGATTTTGATCTACTTTTTTGTTTTCGTTGAGAATTATTTTTGATTTTATTATAATTATTATGTTTTGAATTTTTAATATTTTACGGTTGCCATTGGACATTCCGTTCTGATGGGCCGATTATTTACCTTTTATTAGTTTGGCTTAATGTGGCGAAGCACGCCCTAAGTATTTATGTGCCGAATAATGAAGGTAGCACATATTTTGAATTGAATATAAAATCCGATTGAAGTCCTTATTATTCATTGCCTATTTATTAATTTAATGCAAGGCGTTGCATATGATGAATTTAAATTCTCAGCCAACATTGTTAATACATTCCCAGAATTTTTAATTTGATATTAAAAAGATTGACGATGAATATTCGTCAAATAATATTTGATAAATATGCATCAGTTTTTTTTTTTTTGCTGATTGCAAATTTTTGCAATATAGCTAGGCTATCGTTTTTCAACCTAGATATTAGCAGATCGTTTTTAGTTAATTTTTCCTCTTATGCTTGCAGCGAAAATTGCAAAAAAAATTAAAAATTTTGATTGTAAAAAGGAAAACGTAAATATTTAAAAGTAAAAAAAAAACATAATGACTATATCTGTTACACATATTAAGGAATTGCAGATCCTATTTATTGTGATTAGCTCTATAAATGAACTCTGTCATTGTGAGAAAACTTTTACAGCTATCTACCACATTTTTAGTTTGTCACATATTATGTCGTTGCTGTGAACATTAGTATCAGGCGCCTGCCTGTCATTTGTTAATATACGATTAGCGGAGCGACTAAACCCTGCGGGGAAAAGTGTTAAAATCCTTTAAACTAGCGAATTGGGCCACTTTATACTTGCAATACACCGCTTTCGTATAGGCGATACCCAAAGGATCTAATCCCAGTGGCGTATCGTGAAAAGAGCTTTTTATAACGACAACTACACAAATCATTTTTCTGATAAGTTAGTAAGAATATCAGAGAGGGATATAAAAAAAAAACTTTTGAGGAGTTGCTGAAAGCAGTTTCGTTTGTTTATGGTGATTTGCGAAATGTAAAGGAGGTGTTTTATTATTTTTTATGGTTGAATAAAATCAATTTTTCTTAGGCCAAAGAAAAACAAATTTTTGTGCAATAAGATTAATGGAAACCAGCCACATTCTTCTGATCTAAAACATTCAATTAAGAATTACAAGTTGCAACTAAATTTGCCTTCATGTTATCAGTAACAAATTTACTTTTTGGACACTCCCCTCCATTAAAAAAAAATTCAATACCATCGCATTTCATCGCATCATTCGCCTATTTATTTGGTGTCATTTCTGCTGACAACCAGCCAGGCATTTTGCATTACGTGCGTCTACAAATACATACAACTCCAGTCAACCGACAATTCGTGGAAAAGTAAACGTTTTCTGTTCGAAAAAAAGAAAAATGGTGAACACTTTAACATGGAAAAAAACAATTCTAATTTGACAATTAGGGGATTTCAAATACGAAAGTAATCCTATATTGTGTAAAAAAAATTGTTTTTAACTACTCGCCAAAAACTAGTAAAAATGTGCAGCCCATGAAAAAGCCAGCTATGTATACGCCGAAAAATAATGTTTCCCTATTGTTCCAATCCAATATGGTGGAAGCCTTGAAATGTATGCCGCATTTTTTTTAACCAAAAAAGAACTTAAAAATTTAGTTTAGCACTATTACAGATTTAATAACTATATAAAAATTATGCTTTTAATAACTAAAAGAATCTTTCAAATTGTGATATGGAAAATTTCATCTACCGCCTGACAAATCACACACCTTGCTCGATTGAAAAACTATTGAAAAATCAGCCATTTTGTCACCACCTCCACATACTGGTCGAGTCGAGAGTGAACGAAAAAAATTGAACGATTATCTACAGTCTATCCTTGTCGCACTGCAGCATTTTGATATACAAAATACATTGTACAGAGCTGTGTGTGTGTCGCTGCGATAGTGTGCGCAGATGTATTTGACGGCTTGCTACACGGGAAACGCGCGTCTCTTCACATTGTCTCTGCAGATTTTTATAAATTTTTCCCGGAAAAATCGCGAAAATATACAAAAATCTATAAAAAACTTGAAGTTAAGTGTTTAAAGTTCAATAATTTCGAAAAGTTTAAAAGTAATGTGCGTGTTCTAACAGCGAAAAATACAATTGAAAATCTTGTGCAGAAAGAAAAAGGAAACGAGAAAAAAAAGTGTGCCCCTCTCCCAGTCGTCTTTTTCGTTTCTCGCTGTGTCGTTACGTCCTCTGAAAAGAGAACCAAGAACAAGTTCAAAAGCGAGAGAACGAAAATTTAATACACAGTCGTGGTATGGTGGAGAGGGACAATATGAATAAAAAAAGTTTTTCGTTGTTTTGCAGTTTAAACGTGAAGTGCTAAATATAAAAAAAAACAAATAGGAGTTTAAATACCCCAGCAAATTATTTGGATTACTTAACTCGAAATTAAAAACAAAACTGTTTTTAAAGGTAAGAAAAAGTTTTCGGTTTTTCGACTTTTTTTTTTGTCAAATATATCCATCGTTATTTTTGTATGGTGTGGCTAAAGTTAGAGAGTGAGACCGCTGACTGACTGCATTTTAAGGGAACTGCTGTAATTTTGCGGCAGTTACACTTATGTAGCCATCTCATTTCAGCTTTCGGTGTTTCGTCAAGTTGACCGCCATATTTGGGTTGATGAACGAAAGCAAGAAGGGAAAAATCATCCGTCGTTCAACTTCGGAAAAGGAAAAAATCTCGCTCTCGCTTTAGCGCATTTTCAAATTGAAAATAAAGTAATTCATTGCGAGAAAATTGTGCAAATTCTATGATAAATAAAAAATCTAGACGCCAAAGAATGTTGATTAAGTGAAATTTGCTGGTTTTGTTGTGTTTTGTGTGCGAAAAGTCGCTTTGAAAAAAAGGAAAATTTTTCACAGTCATTTCTTGATTACTGTACTCTATCCTCCTTCAATCCACTCATCGTTTGGTTTTGTGTGTGCATTTTCTTGTTTGTGATTTCTGTGCACCAGACAGAGAAAACAATACTTGGGTTGAGTGCGACATGATAATGAAAATAAAATAAAAAGAGAACCACATTTTGGTGAAGAGCAAAAAAAGTGCGTGTTTTGTGTGTGTGCGAGAAGGAGCTCCGCTGTCCATTTTCTGTTTTTCCAGAACGATTTTCAGACTGTGGGTAGGTACCCCAAAAAAAAAAAATAAACCCCATTTTTGTGTAAATTTAAGTTTTAATAAAGTTGGATTCCTTAAATTTAAACAAAACGAGATTTTGTTTGTTTTTTCTTTCGGTTTTACACAAATGTGTACATATATTTTCTTCTCCCGAATTGTCATCGATGGAATGTGTATGTTGATGTGTGAAAACTGTCAACGTCGCAATTTGGTTCACACCAAAATTTTGCTTTCTCTCAGTGTGGAAGGGAACGATGACTTTGTCTCTTTCTGACATTCGTTTTGGAAGACTGTTTCTTGAACGTTTGCCATGAGTGAAGGGTGATTTTTTTTAAACGAAAAAAAAAAATATATATAATATTTTTTTGTACGTCTGCTTTGGTACTGTCGTCATCGCAAATAGTGAAAAGTGTATGAATAAATAAAACAAGAAAAAAAAAAATAATATTTTCACCGGCTTTGTATAAATAAAAATACTTAGTTAAAACAATGGTGGAAAAAAATTCCGGATGTGGAGCTTTTCGCGCGTAAAATTCTTTCAATTTCGAAAGTGAGTTGCCGTGTGTCGATCGACATTATTGATTAACAACTTTTCTTACATAAAAAAAAGATGTTTGAATTTCGCTTTTGTTTTTTGAAGGAAGTAATGATTATTTGTTTTGTTAAAAAGATTTTCTCTCTTTTGTTTGGTGAAACGCAAAACAAAAAAAAAACTTTCTTTTAAAGCAGCGGCGGTGGTTTTGTGTATTTTTTTTTACTCTCTCCTCGCGCTGTGTTGCAAAAAAGGGAACACGCAAAGTTGCAGCATTTTGTATGGGTTACTTCTGGGAATTTTTTTTTGTTTATAAATGGGTTTGGATGGTTTTACGGTGGTAGCAATGCTGTGGACTTTGTGTTGTTGTTGCAAATAATGTGCACATACATATACATATGTTTGATTTTGAATTTTGGGTGAAAGTCTTAACATCGTAATTTTTTATGACAAAAAAGAAGTAGGACAGAAGATATTTTACGTAAAATAAAAAATAGCATTAAATAAATATTTTTCATGAAATCTAATAGGAAATAGGTGAAAACTTGCAGAAATAATATAAAAATATATAATATATATTAGTTGTCTTAAAAGTAAACATGGTTGCCCTTTGATTTTTACCCGTGCTTCAACTGCATTTACTAGGATGAATTGTAACCACCGGCCAATCCCTGACAATTGGCGGGTGCAAGTTGCAGGGCTTACGAGGCTACAAAACTATCTACAAATTTTATTTCAGCAAAAAATTTCTGAACTTAATACTAAAATGATAAATTTTAAAAAGAATAAAATTTAGTGTACTGTTTTTGGGTTTACCATTTATTCATAATCATTTTGATTTTTGTTTTTATTTTTGCATTAGGGCAAATAACATTCCATGATGTAAAATATTGGTGAATCAACTCTTTAATATATGAAATGTTTACTCTGATGTTCAGAATAGCAGAAAAGTGACGTATTCTCATAGAGAATTCATATTAAAAGAAGTCTTTCTACCATCGATAGCTCTCAAACGTTCCCCTCATGCCAGAAGCATGAATGTGTAAGTTTTCCAATTCTGAGTTACTTGATTGGTTTGGCCAAATGTTAGGTAGTTCTTTGTTATTCCAAAATTTAGAATTCCGTGTGTACAAGGAAACCATACTATTGTACAATGTTTTAAAAACCTTACCATCTATGAGAGTAATAAACATTCAAACGTGATTTGCATCATATTAATTTTTTGACATTTATGTTTCTGGCATAAGAGGGACGATATGAGGAGGAGGTCAGTATCTACAAATTTTGTTTAACATTGCTAAATCGTTATTACTTCTGATGCTGATCATAAGAATTTGTATGTACATATAAACCTTTAGGGCTCTACTTCGAATATTATGGGGGTGTTAGGGCTGTTCGTTCTTAATTATTCAATTTTATAGTCGTACTGGAACCTACGCACCTTTTATTATCAGAATAGCTAATAGAATATAATAAATAGCTTATTTTTTTCGTACAAGCCCTAAATCGCCTGTAAATCATTGAGGTTTCGTTTTATTCTACAGTTGTAGCTTGTTATTACAGAAAGCGGAAAATCACCATATTTCACACCTCTAAACGTGCCAGTTGACTTATCGTTTTGGGTTACACAATTTACAATATGTCCACACTTGTTTAATTTTACTTGTACTTGTATTTGTAGTACTTATTGTGTTATGGGAACCTGGTGGTGAAAAGAAGAACTGCTATAGATATAATATTTATTATTTCGTAAATTTGTAAGATTTTAAAGCATCTGCTGTGTGGAAAACAAGCTGAAACTTCTTTGTATCCAAAAATGTTCTTAAACTCGCCTTTGATGTATTTATACTCCATTTCTCAATCAAATGACAGTAAACATTTCGATTTCCAAAATGATCAACATATAGGTAATCATAAATTAAAGCCACAAAAAGACTACAAGACTACCTGCGGATATATGTAGGTATGAATAATAAAGAACGGAACCATGTTAGTCGAATGATCTGATCACGCATTGGAAGAGCGGTATAAGGCAGTATGTATGTAACCCAATTGCGATAAAACCGATGCCAAATTTTGATCACTGTCTTACTTTTTCCTTCATACGGGTGTTAATCCAATATTAAGTTATTCGATTTATCAAATTTATTAGCGGCTTTATCACTGAAATGAAAGTTACACCTAATTGGGAAGCATTTTGTAAGTTTGGAGGATATAAAAGTGTAATTATTTTTATAAACGCTAAAGAGTTATTAAATTTTGTGTGAACACCGACGCAAGTTTCCGCTTTTATTAAAAAATAAATATTATTTTCGAGGAGGAGATGGAGTACCTGTTTATTTGGTATTATATTAATCAGTGTGTAGAGAATATTTTTAAGGTTTTGAATTCAATACTTTATCCGCAGCTTACATAGTAAAACCTATACTTACTCCGAGATATGCAGCTATAAAAAAAGTTATCACTTTAATGATCAAGACAATAAAAATGATTGCCAAAAGCGAAATAAAGGATTTATTTATACAGTGGTACCAATTTTAATGGGTGAAACTCTTCTTCTTTCAGTACATAATATTCCTAATTATGATGAGGTACCACTTGTGCCTCTTTTTTGTCGTCTGAGTATGTGTAAAGTCCTGGTGACACAATTCTACCTATATGCTTTAAACGGAAAATAAAATATGTTTAAGGTTACCAGCGTAAGTCTGAAATGTATAAGTTTAAATAGCTTTGTAAGTTACGTTACGTAGACAATTTTACTAAATATCACAGATTAAGATAATTCCAAAACCGTACAAACAAGTGATTTTACAATATAAAGATTTTGGCTTCCGAAGTTCGAATAGGTACGATTTGCAATTCTTACCTTTTCTACAGGATCATCCGTAGCGCTAAAAGCTGGTCGATCACTACGCGCCATACAAATATAATTTCAATTGAAATTAATAAGTAGTAAACTATTTTCTTTTGTTTTAAAATGAACGAAACAAACTTGTCCTAAATTACATTTAATTTGCCGCGCTTTTGTCGGCAATATGGCGCTTGACATAAACACCAAAATTTTCCTTGTAGAAATGTTTCGAAGCTTTTTTAAATTCGTCTGTCTGCTTCTTCCGATCCCAACTCAAAACCCCACAACTGAGGGAATCCCCAACACATTCATAATATTTTTATGCATCTGACACCCTCCCACGGCCGATTTCACAACATTTTGTACAAGTGACGTCGATTTTCGCCATCATCGTGTATGTACACAAAACAATCGCACACAAAACGACGGCGAATAAAGAGTCAAAGAAAAATCTAAAATATGTGTATCTGTTTTTTCTACTGTATCTATGAAAATACTTTATTTCTAGGTCGTCTTATTCACTTTTTTTGTTGTCAGAATTGCTAGTTATATGCTTTTTTTTAGCATCATTTTTTCTACGCTGCGCACACATTCAAGTTCTCGCTTTCTTGGCTTTTAGGACTGGAAGAGCGACTTGCAAAATGACTCACAGAATCACAGATCAAACAAATGACTCAAAATGTGCGCTCAAATTGTGTGTGTTTTTTTTCTAATTCTGTTTCCTGGTGCACCTGATTTTCGCCATCGCAATGAATAGAGTATGTAAACAGAGAAAAATCACAGCGAGAGAAGGAAAGAGAAGAAAATAAATATTTAAACGGGAAAACCGAGTAACAAAATAAATATAAATACAAAATAGATTACGTATACGATTACGATACGCGAACGCAATAACAACGAAGACGTCGACAAGTGGCAACGAGTGTACAGTTTTGCGCGCAATGATTTTTCATTGGTTTATATCAACAAGTCTTGACGTAACAAACGATGTTAGTAAAACATTTTGTGGTATGTACTGTACATACATACATATATTATGTAGTATTGCACATACGCAATAGATCGTTGGAGTATACAATTAAGTAAATAAATAGCCAATCTATCGTTGTTGGCATTGAATTAGTCGCAAAAATATTTATCAGAGTTATTTCTCATTTTTATTCTATGTTACAGAATACTACCTACATGAACATAACAAAAACAAATTAATTTTTATTTATTTTCGAAATAATAAAGCAAATTGCTTTGCTATAATCTGGTTTAAAGTTGTATTACCTACATAGGTAGATACTTATTCCTTTAACACCCCTTAGATCTTCTGGGTACACATAATTTGTCAAAAAAAAGTTGTAATTTCCTTTTTAGTAAAGGGTTATATTTAAATTATTATACTACGAATCAAAGTCGAAATTAGTGTTTTTGTTGATACTATAAATTCCCAATAATGGGAATCGGGAAATCTTACATTGATCATCTCTGTAATGTGAATTTCGGAAATTTTCGAACTCTATAATGTGAATTTCTTTAGTAAACATTTATCCATTTCTTTTATTCTTTTTGTTATGACAACATTATTACTTTTATTTTTCTAGAGACATGAAATACCTGCTAGTGAACTCTCCTAAGCGGACACTGATGGTACCGATAAATTTGTTCGCTTATGAGAAGTGTCCGGTTATAAGAAACATTTAAAAAAGTCCTTAATTTAGTTGAGCTAAAGTCCACCCGGGCAGAAACAGTATTATATTTATGTGTAGAAAAGGTAGTCGAAAACGGGCGTTAAAAACTACTTTGTATGGATAACATTTTATTTCGTATTGTATGTACAAGGTGGCGCAAAAATAACCTTCCGATGTTTTTTGGCTGTAATTTGATTATTGCTCAAATAAATAGTCACCAATATTCCGCGTTCTGGAGCAGTGTAGCGTAACATTGTTTATTAACGTGTATTTCGCATGTGTTTACTACACAAATGTCAAAACAGAACTGACATTAGGGGCCAATCGCAAAATTTATAGCATTTTCTGATAGGTGGATTACTTTTGCGCCACCTTGTATATATACATACATTAACCATTTCGGGACTATATGAAGTATGTGTTCCAAATTTTAGCTTCCTAGCTCAAAATTAAAGGCCTCTAATATAACCAGTGAATGGCTTGTGTATTGGTTAAAGTTTTGGTTCATACAGATTGAGAAGAAAATGACAATCGACAATATTAATCACTTCTTAATGGTTATTTTTTTTTACCCCGCAATTGAGGCAGGCTGATATCCTTATTTATGAATAGGTTTCGTTTCGTACCACTAACGTACCGTGGTGCAGTGACAGAGGTTCGTAGCGGTTTCGTAACAGTTTCGTACCGGCTAGTTTCGTATCAGTTTTAATTATTTCACGTTATAGAGGTACAGACTACTGTATTAGTCGACATGAATGCAAAATAAAATCTTTTAGTACGCTTAGTGCCGAAATTGCGGGGCCTCTTATGAACAATTTTTTTTACCCCCTCCTCAACCCATTTCGGCAGGTTAAAGATACAAAATTTTGTTAAGATGCAATAGAGACCAACATAAACCTCGCACTAATTTGAATTGTTTCATAACAGTTTTTAGTTTGAGAACTTAAAAACGTTTTGAATCCTTCGGTGGGTTTTCAGCATTATGAAAAAGAATCTGCTCACACATCTAACCTTCCTTATAAAAAGAGATTATTTTGAAGAGTTGAAGGATAATCCCGCATGTGACAGAATACAATGCGCTGTATAAGTTCATGCGAGAGCTCTCGTAAAGAAATCAACGTGAATTCAAAAACGTTGCAATAGATTTCTGTCTCACAGATCTTTAAACAAATGCCATAAATGTTTAATAAAATACCATTGAAGTGTCACATATAACTAAATTTCAATGAAAAAGGTTACAAAACCAAGTTGTGGCATTCGCACTGAACGCCAGGTGGGTTTAATTCACGTTTCGATTAGCTGTGACACCAGCTACAAATTTTATTTCTGGTAATTGATTTTTTTTTATTTGTTTCACTTCACTTCGATTTTGTTATATGTTCACAATTTCTGTACATAGGTGCAGATTTTTAACCAATAACCAAAGATTTCGAAATCTAAATCTTCTAATTTTGAGAATTCTTCGAGTCATGAATATGAATATATAATAATTTTAAACTTAGTATTTAGCTTTTGAACAATTTTTGAGACTTAGTCGAAATAAAACACTTACTCAAAACAATATAAGGAACAGTTCATTTTAATAGTAATTTTAAGTCGATTTAAAAATAAAAAGTATTTTAGTTTTCGAGTTTTCGATTACCATATACCTACATAAGTGTAAAGCAAAAATGTTAAGCTAATTTGAAGAACCATTATATTGTTCCAATATAATAAACGAAATTGCGCCAAAACAGTTAAAATAAATTATAGAATTGTTAAAAGTAACCTTTCTTAGAACTCTGCAAATCAATTTTGATTTATTTATATTAACATTGCATCTAATAAACAAACTTAAAAGAAGAACTTACACCCAAAATTATAGAGGCAACATAACTAATGATTTTGATAAGGTACAAATTCCATACTTATAAGCTTAGAAAACAATGAACGAATGGCTTACAAGTATGTAAGTAAACGTATAAAAAAAAAAAATTATATACGTGTTAACCGTGCAATAGGTTCTTTAATATAAATCGACGATTATCTATAGCATTCACCCATATGTATTGCTGACAGGCTTAAGTCAAAGACAGGCAATTGGCTTTGAATGTGCCATGTAAATCGAAGTACAAACCCATGTATATGCGTATATTATTTATTTTATGCTCGATAATTCTATAAAAATGAATTTGTTTCACCATATCCTATTTTTTCTTTCACTTTCAGACTATTTATTGCAAATAAATTTAAACTATCTAATGATTCTGCAGAGCTGACTGATTACTTTTATTGGGACAAGTTGATGTTGGTAAGCTAAAAAGTTTCTCTAGCTTTAATTTGCTTCGCTTTAACTTATCAATGAAATTATATCCCCTTCGATTTTCTAGCTTGCAAAAGTAAAATGCAGCAATTTTTGACTAGACGTACCGCCTCCAGCACAGAGAGTAAAGCGCCGTATATACCAATTTTTTACCAAACAAATCCGCATCAGCAAATCTAAGGACAAGGACAGAAATATAATAAATATATATATATATATATATACATAAATAAAACTAAGAAGAATTGCACAGAAAGTCAAGAAATAAAAGACAAATTATCGTGTTAATAAAGCAGTAAAGAAGAGAACAATAATAGCTTCTCACAGCTTCAATACAGTATATTTTGTTCTTCTATTGCAAGAGAACTCAATCCAAACACCACAACAAGCTTCTTTTACCCCAAAGACAGACAAAGCGAAAGTAAAATTACTTCCCGAACATGGATACGAACAGCAATAGCGGCGTAGCCGCAGCTGGTGGCGGCACAACAAGTGGTGGCGGTTGTAGCAGTAAAGAGCCGCCACCACGTAATGAACCCTACGTTGAGCCAATCAACGGCATTGTACAGCCACCGACTGTACCACAACCTGACCGACCGGGTCGCAATACCAATCAGCTGCAATATATTATTAAAACGGTAATGAAGTCGATCTGGAAACACCAATTCTCATGGCCATTCCAACAGCCAGTGGATGCGAAAAAGCTCAATCTGCCGGACTATCATAAGATCATCAAACAACCGATGGATTTGGGCACGGTCAAAAAGCGTCTGGAGAACAACTATTACTGGACATCGGGTGAATGCATTCAGGACTTTAATACAATGTTTACCAATTGCTATGTATACAATAAGCCCGGTGAAGACGTAGTAGTGATGGCACAGACCTTGGAAAAACTTTTTCTCACTAAGATCGAGGCAATGCCGAAGCCGGAAATCGAACTGGAACCGGTTACACCGAAAGGTGCTAAAAAGAAACCGCGTCTACCGGGTAAAGTACCAGCGACACCAGGCAGTGGGCTACTGCCAACGCCCAGTAGTGCTGGACGAGGACGACCATTGTCAGCGTTAGGTGGCGGCGTGGCCGTTACATCAACGGCTGGAGCCGGCCCAGTAACACCTTTGGGGGCCGCCACAACACTGCCGGCCATTCCGCAAATCGGTAGAATTCCACATCATTCATCTAGTAGCACGAAAAACTCAACCATAACCGCTGTTGCAGGCTCCACATTGGCGGGAGTGGGAGTATCTGGGCCCGGTGCGGTAACAACTGCGGGCGCTGTAGCTACAGCGGTAAGTGGCACTGCACCCAGCGTACAACCCGTCACAGCAGCTTCTGGACCGAATGCATCGCACAATTCACTGGGTGGTGGTGTACCACCTGGCACAACACCCTCAACGGCCGGCAGTAGTCTGATCAATTCAAATATAATCGAAAATTCGGTAGCAGCCGCTGCCCATGCGGCCGCTGCAGCTGCATACCATGTAAATAGTACTCAACCGGGCGCTCTAGACGCTGTCATACCACCTCAACAGCCGGCTAAAATGAAGAAAGGAGTGAAAAGAAAGGCGGATACAACCACGCCCACGGCCAATGCATTTGAATCACCTTACACGGCGATCGATTCGAAAAGCGCTAAAATAGCGACGCGCCGCGAATCATCCAGACAGGTAAATAAGGTAGGCGCGAGTCGATAGTGTTGATGAGTTATTTATGATTTTCAATGTATAACCGCAAACAGAAAATTTTTAAAAACATTTAAATCATTGCAAATTAACACTTCACTCGCTTTGCCGCATCGTTTTTATTGTATGTATGAATTTGTTTTGGGTTGAGTTAGTTTATAACAGCTCATCTTCATCGTCATTCTGACAACTTGGGGGAAACACAGTGTCTGGTTAGTGGGAGATATTTTCTTTTTACACATTTATATGCCCTATTGGTTGCTCAGTAAAGAGGTTTTAGTGTTCAACTCCCAGACAATTACACTGCGTTCTCTCCAAGAGCTTTCCCTCAATACTTTTAACCGACTTTTTGTCTACAATAAATATTTTTATTTTCTCTAGGAATTGACATTCCAATCATCAGCTTATCCAATGTCACCATTGGGCGGTACACCTGGTTCAGCACCGAAAAACAAAGAAAAACTCTCGGACGCCCTCAAGTCATGTAATGAAATTTTAAAAGAGCTCTTTTCCAAAAAGCACTCCGGCTACGCCTGGCCTTTCTACAAGCCGGTGGACGCCGAACTGCTGGGTCTGCATGACTATCATGACATAATCAAGAAACCGATGGATCTGGGTACAGTGAAACGGAAAATGGACAATCGCGAGTACAAAAGTGCGCCTGAGTTTGCCTGCGACGTGCGATTAATATTCACCAACTGCTACAAGTACAATCCCCCAGATCATGATGTCGTTGCAATGGGCCGCAAACTGCAGGACGTTTTTGAAATGCGCTACGCGAATATTCCCGACGAGCCAGTTGCTAATGCGCATTCGCATGGCTTTTCCAAAAACGAATCGGATTCTTCATCTGAAGAGTCGAGCGATACCGAGAACGAGTCGAACTCGGATGAGGAACGCAATGCCAAGCTTAAAATGCTAGAGGCGAAGCTGCTCGATTTGCAAGAAGAAATGCGGAAACTAATGGAGGAGGCATCGAATAAAAAGAAGGCCAAGAAAAAACTCAAGGAAAAGAAGAAGGGCGGCGGTAATAGTGGTCCAGGTGCGGGCGTGGGTGTGAGCGGCGGTGGGTTATCTGCCGGTCTAGCAGGCGCTCCAGGAGGTGTTGACCTAAATAAAGTTCCCGGTGAATTACATCATGGTCATGCACTGGCGTCGGCTCACGGCGCTGGGGCTAAGGGTGGACTGGGTGGACCTGGTGCCACTGGAGGACTTAATTCAGCGCTGGCTGGAGCCGCTGGCATAACGGGAGCAGCCGTTGCGGCTGGAGGGGCTGCTGGTGCGGCCAACAGTAAAGGTGCTAAGGTGAAGGGTCAGCGTGGTCCGAAGGCCGGCGCGGCAGGGGCTGGTGGACCCGGAACCAGTGGGCAAGCGAATAAACGTGCCAAGGCGAACGCGACACCTGGCGGCGCACCTCGGGGCACTAACAAAAAGAAACCCAGCCAAGTGATGAACTTTGATTCCGAGGAAGAGGACACTGCGAAGCCAATGTCGTACGACGAAAAGCGACAACTGTCGTTAGACATTAACAAGTTGCCAGGTAGAAAACACGTGCGAACCGCACTAATCTGCCGAACCGTTTTACTAACTATTTCTGTTTTTTTTTTTCGTTTTTAGGTGATAAACTTGGTCGGGTCGTTCACATAATCCAGAATCGTGAGCCATCGCTGAGGGACTCCAACCCAGATGAAATCGAAATCGATTTCGAGACTTTGAAGCCGTCTACCCTGCGCGAACTGGAAAGCTATGTGGCCTCATGTCTTCGTAAAAAAACTCGTAAGCCTTACTGTAAGTTTATCCCAATGACACGCACTACTAGAGAACAGAAAGAACAAGAGAGCGAAAGCACGAAAAAGAGCAAAACATTGATACCGAATCAAAAGAGAGAAACTAAGCGATTTTCAATTTTATTTTTCAAAATTTATATCCAAAGCTCTTTTCACTTTATCTAGCAAAACATATTTTTTGTTTTTTTGTTTATTTTTTTTTTATTATCACATCACATGTGACAAACCATATTTTCTAATACATTCTGCTTGTGTTACATTTGTTTTTACTTTTTCCTAACTTCCACTTCACAAGTTTTTTTTGTTTTTTTTTTTGTTTAAACGTTTAATGACTAAATTTCGTGTTTGTTTTGCAAGATGTTTGAATTTATTTTTGATTTTGCTTTTTGAAAAAAAAAAAAAAAAAAAGCGGCAATTGACTGACTCAATTGTCGAAAAAAAGTGTTCATATTGGTTAAAAGAAAAAGCCGAGACAAAAGTGAAAGAGCGTATTTTCTAATCTTTTTAATAATTTTTGTTTTTCCATTGGCAATAGACGATTTTTTAAACAAAATAATAAACAAGCCACAAACAATAAATAAAAAAAGATCATGCATAGATGATAGTAGTGTCTGTGTTAATTGGATGAACTGAGCACAAAATATTTGGCATGGTAGTTGTTGTATTTGTCGTATATTTAACTTTTTTTTTTATTTAAGTTTTTTTTTTGTTGTTATAAAGCATCCGAATAGTTTAGTTTTTTTGTTAATGTTGTTAATATCAAAGTTTAGTCTAACAAAGGTAGTGGTGGTGCTGGGAACTGTTTATTGTGTTTATATTTTATTGTTTTTTAAGGTAATCATCGTTTGGGCTTATTGGTGTGATCCAATTTTATTATAAATATATACCTGATGGAAATCCACGATAAATACGGCGCTTATAAGTTGTAGGAATTTAGACGCATGTACTAACATAACCTAATTACTCACCGATACGTTCAGAGTATTTACCTTGGATTCGTCAGTTATCCAGCCTGCTATCAGTTATCCATTATTAACAGTTAACCGATTTTTCGGTTTTTTGAATATTAGGCTTGATTAAGCATGTCGTCTTGAAACTGGATGTAATAAGCTGATGTTCTTATTGCCTATTTTGGTCTTGATTACCAGAAATCAAATAAATGATTTTAGTTTTACCTAAATCGTAGGGAATAATGTTATATTTTTTGTATTACTTATGTGTGCTTGCCGTTCAACTCTTAGCTCATTTACCTCATGTTTAATGTCAAATGCACCCAGCTCAAATGTGTCAAACCAACACGATAAACTCATTATTATGGAGGTCATTATTCAAACCGTTGCTTAACATCTTATGAGAGGTGAACGATTTGAAGGACCAATATGATATACTCGATTTCATAGATAAGATTCAAAAAGTTGAAGTGAAATGGAATGTGAGTGTACCTTGAGTTCTTCCGACATCATTTATTTTTCCTAACTAGCGTAGAAAGTCCTTGTTGACTACAGCTCCAAATACGCCGAAGTAGCTCAAGTTAGGTATTTGTCATTCTGACTGTTATCGACAGGAACACTGACGTACTTTCTCTTTCTGAGGCACTCGTATTGACTTCCGAGACCCATTCAGTAAGTGATCTCAGACCATTATAGTTTTGTTGCTTTTTGTCATCATCACTTGCGCTTGTATGTCATGAATAATCGAGATGGATCTAAAAACAGTGCAAATTTGCTTGTTTCTAAAGATAAAGACTCGCATTTTTCTTTATGCCGATACTGGGTTGTTTAGTTAAATCTCCAATTTTTGTAGAGAGCCAGAGGCAAATTTTCGGTACACTTAAGTATAAGGATTTTTGCTTGTGCTTGCTCGATTCAACTCAATCGAGGGTAGTTTTCATTCTATACCACTATCATATGTTTATCTATTACTTCACGCTGCACAAGTGCACAGTATTACCGACATTTCCGAAGTGAATCACGACGAAAATGGTGGATAGAAAACATTGTGATTGGTGAATATCCAATAAAATGTCTCTGTGATGGATGCATAAAACGGGTTGTATGTTGTAAACGTTACAAATAGGTCCTATTTAGCCTAAGCTAACTTAAAACTAAGCTGAAAATATTTATCTTGTGGGTGCAGTGGTTTTAATTCGCTACTCCTGAAGTTATGATGAAAATATGATGGTTTGTTGGGGGTAAACTATTTACCTCAACTCAAGTTATAGCCCTTTAAAGTAAAAATGAGGTATAACTACTCTAATTGCGATAACCACATACCACTGTGTAAAATAAATCAAACGCCCATCAATCACCAAAGCTATATTATAAGAAATTAAAGAAAACATTAAGAAAAATAATCGTTGCACCCTTTAATGACGAACATGACCTCAGCAATTTAAGCGAAACTTTTTTTAAAGTCGAACCGGCGAACCCCACAGTCGGAGCAGTAAAAGTTTAAAAGTTAAGATCCCTTATTCCCGATCCTCACCTCGTCAGAAAAAATAAATAAGAAAGACGAATCAACCGAAATTCTTTCATATCTAATGTCTTGAGCACACAAAGAATATCGGCTTACATCTGGAATTATATAGATAAATTGCCGTATTTAAGGTGACAACCAATGAATTCGGAAAAAATTATACAAGAAGAATGAAATTTTACAAGAAGAAAAAATTAGTGTAACGTATCCACTTCAAATATCCTCAACATTTTTAAATTTTTTTTATAAGTCGCCTCGAAGCATTGCAAGTGTAGTTCTCTTTTGTGTGTGCTCGCAGTTCAGCTGAAATCCATTAGAAACATGTTTTTGAGGAAAATTGAACGTGATTTGAGAGACCTCAAAAATTTTCTACAGGCCTCCCGGTTTTATATCACCTCAGGGCAATTACTGAGGCGAACCAAATGCTGGTGCTGTTGCATCGGGTGGTGGTAACTCTGCTGGCACTTTTTAAAGTATTTGATTAAGTCTACGAAAAAACTTTTCCACTTCGGAAATTACACTTTTTTTTTCTTTCCACTTTAAAGAATTTATTTGTCTTATACGAAGTAACTGACTGGTTACTCTTTATATTTAAAGAGTCATCATAACCTGTTTACTAAATTTAATCAAAGAAAAATACAAATAGAAATAATTCTTCTCTGTCAATCAAGGGGATGACTAAATATTATTTTTAAATCTTTTTTTTTATATATTATTATTTTATGTCAAAAAAAAAATCATTTGGAACATTCCTTGCAAATATGAACAACGGGTTCAAGGTGCTTGAGAAAATTGTTTTTATACATAAGTATTTGTTGAGAGTTCCACATTCGTTCGTCTTTTTGCGTACTTCTTAGTAGTACAAGCGGCAGCTGTAGTATTTTTTTGTTTGTTTGATGTATGTCCCTGGAAAACAATATCTGTTTGAGTATTTTTGAAACAATCTGCAGGTTATTCTTGAAGGGGTTACAAAACTACAAACTGCAAATTTTTCTTGAAGTGATTACATAACGACACACTGCATTGTTTACTCTAAGCATGTTCCGATTTTGAACACTTTTAAAAGAACAAACCTCAAGGGGACGGATCGGATGTCCTGTTTCGTGCACAGCTGTTAAAGAAAAATCAATGTTTAACTACAAACCACTGACATCAGCAACCTAACAATTTAAATTCAGTTAAAACTAAATTGCATTCATTTGTTAAGGTTAGGGGCTTCCGCAGTGTTCGAAGTCTGACATATGAAAACATACCGCGTATCTAGCGTGTGTTTGCATAAATGTGCAACTCGAAATATAGTATTTATTGCCGTCATTATTATTATTAAATTCTTTCTAAAAATAAAACTATTTATGCGCCTAGGCAAAAAGAGAGGGCTTAATGGGGGATACTCGTGCTCATATATTCGGAGCATCAAATATATCAATTTTATACTGTCATTAACTCTTTCACGAAAACAAAAAATTCCTCCAACCTTTCACCGATATTAACAACATTCAGTACCTTATTGTTTTTAAAATTTTATATTATTTTGATTTATCATTTTATTTGTTTTTGCCATGCTAACTATAGTGTGTTTTAACATTTCCATAAACACATTTCCATTAACCATGCAAGCATGCTTTATAGAAAAAAAAACATTACAAAATCTAATTAAATTTTAATTGTTAACGGTGTGGGTAGTTTATTTTTTCAAATAGGTGCAGCGAGACAAAATCAATACAAGTTAACTTTCTATTTGTTGTTCGCAAAATATGTTTCTCTCGTAAAGAATTTTTTGCTGCTAACTTTTCCTTATCTGTCTTTATTTTGTATTTCTCAATTACAAATTAATAATTGTTAATATACATATCTCAGTATCGCTTTAGTTTGTCGTAAAAAAAAACACAACAGAAACAGCTGATTGTATTATAAGTTTGTTTGTTGCATATTATTTATTCATTATTTAAAGTGATTTATTATATTTTAAAATTGTTTTGTTCTTTTTATTTACTTTCTATCATTTAGATAAGAAAATATCTGGTAAATCTAAGGATGAGCAAATGGCAGAGAAAAAACAAGAATTGGAAAAACGTTTGCTAGATGTATCTGGACAGTTGGGCACGGCTAAAAAGGCAGCCAAAAAAGGTAAGATTTATGGGAGTTTTAATTTGGGTGTAAATATAGTATAGTATAGTATAGTCGCTCTCCGGAAGAGGTGTGAGCACATAAAGCATAAGAATTGCTTAGAATGAAAAACATTGCCAATATAAGCATAATTGCATCCACCAGTTGATGGAACAACTCGTATTTTATCGACCAGTTTTCCAGCATTGAATGGCCAAGCTGTTTGTTGAATTTGTTTAAAAGCTCAGATCATAATTAGTTTCATATAAGAATCTCTCCGCACTGAATACAAAGCCTGAAACAAACATCGACCTCAACCAATAACACTCACCAGTTAGCGCCTTTTTTGTTAATTTCCTTTGTATGTAGGTTTAACTAGTATGACAAGTGTGTGCCATATAAGGAGAAGTCGGTCTCTATTACGTGTTCCATTGGAATTAGAGTCAAAGATTCTGCCGAGTAAAACGCTAATATCTATTTGCTCTACATGTCAGTACTTTACAGTTGTTTTTCTATCAGATTGATTTGGTCATTCAATAGTTCCTTTTTGAAATCCGTTAACGCCAGCAGGGCAATCTTACAAAATATTGTTATATGCCTTTAGGTCGTTGGAGTAAATCAGTACATACTGCTGAATCATTCATACAAACATGTATTTTAAGACTATAACGGGTGTTCATAAACAATTGATACTTAACTATTTTTTAAATGTGCTATTATGAACCGATTACAACAATATCACAAAGTGATAAATATTATCTATCATCGCACGGGGTATAAACCATTAACCCATATAACCCAACATTTTGATAATAATTACATACAATTGCCGAAGAAAAGCAAAACTAAAACTTCGCTGATTATATAAATATGTATATGCAATAAAATCCAACCCTACCACCTCTTGTAAAAGTCTGACAAACATCCAAGAGTAAGAACCGACAGTTGTTCTAAAAAAATAAATTGCCGTTCGGAATCGGCATTTAACTATAGTATAGGTCCCTTCCAATCGTGTCAAACAAACTTATGTTCGATTGGAGAAGCTATGCTCCTGTATGTGCCGCTTATGCCTACCTAGTATTTGTTTGTTTTATAAAACACAAACTTGCACTTTATTGACTTCAGTAAACGAGTGGTCCGATACAAACCGTATTATGATCTATTCAATCACAAGATCACATGTCTCCGGTTAAGAAGATGAAGAAAAGTCGACGCAATACTTTATGAAATAATTCTTCGAATTGCCGACACAGGTTCAGATTTGTTTACACAAAATTATAGGCTTATGCTGGTTCACGTTCTTGCGTGAATGTTTTTTTTTTTACCACAGTGTATATTTGGCAGCGACTTATCGAATCTTATGATAATAATTAATGTTTATTCTTTATTTTTAATTTCAGACGAATCATCGAATAAAGTCGATGTTGTACAACCAAATCGCCTGTCATCAAGCTCTAGTTCTAGTGACTCATCCTCGTCCAGTTCAAGCGACAGCAGTTCTAGCGATTCAAGTGATAGCGAAGCAGGTTAGGCCGCGAATTATTCTTATTACTAAACATAACTATCTACTAAACAAACAAAACAAATTGATTGACTGTTTTTTTTTATTACATATGATTTTTTTTTTCTCATATTCGGTTATGAATTGTGAATTCACTTCTTATTTTTACATATGTACACACTACACAGACACATAGTCAAGTATTCGCAAACAAAAAAAAGAAGATAATAACGTACACTTTCGTTGACAACCGTTGAGAATAAATACAAAAAAAAAGCTATGTAAAAATACAATTAAAAATGGTATAACTAATACCATGTCATTTGAAAATGTTAAGAACAAAACTAATTAATTCGTAAAAGAATATTAAGATAATAGTTTCCCACAACCGCAATAAAATTTGTTTATTTTGCTAAGGAAAAAACAAAAAAAAAAAAAAACAGCAGCTCAATCGATATGTGCAAATGAAAATTGAAAAAAAACAACATATTTTCCATTATTATTTTCTTCAATTTGTATTATTTTCTTGTTAATAAGAAGCGATAGAGAGATATAGATAGGGAGAGAGAGCGAGAGAGAAGGCGCGCTCTCGAGTGCAAGCGCGTATAATGAGAGGAGAAAAGGAGCACTTTGCTCATCGTATATAATATACATACATTTGATATAAATACTTTTGTCCATATAATTAAGTGTGAATTTTTTTTTAAACGTAGTCATTATTACTATTAACATTATTATTATGCAAACAAATTGTTACTAATTTTATCTATTATTAGTTTTTATTTTATTTTAATTTTTTTTTTTTTTCATTTAGTTGTTTTATAATTATGTAATACTATACATAATTTATACGTTGAGTAGCTTAGTAGAGCAGTTCATGGTAGTTTCCCAAACACAAACACACTCACATGCATATACAAACCAACAATATATACATGTATTTTTTTTTTATTTATCAAATCTTTGTTAAAACAATGATGGAATAAACACTAAAGCAAAAGCAAAACTACAATTTTGATAATCTCTCTCCACAACAATATACATATATAAATAATTATTAGAAAGTTATTTTATTTTAATTCACATAGTTTGTAGGTCACTTTTATAAAAAGTGTTTAGTATTTTTTTTAGACATACATAGTTTTTGTTTGTTTGGCATTTTGTATTATTTTTTAAAAATACTTACAAATCAGCCCTAACCGTGCGCGCCGCACTACAACTAGATTTTGCATCTATAGATGCATCTTCATAGATGCGAGCGTAAGTTAAATTTTCTATAGAGAAATCGAAAGACCACCACTGCCACTAACTAACATAAATCAATATTAATACGTATTAATGTAGGAGTAATTAAACGGTTAAAGGAAATACTTGAATAGGAACAAATCGGACTGAGTCCAATTTCATTTCTTCATTTAATTTAGAACTTAAAATGTATTTGGCGTCATACTTTATGTAAGAATTTTCAACCGTTAAGAATCTCATTCTGTTTGTTAACTTACTACAATGCAGTTGACGATCTTAAAAGTTAGAAACAAATATTTTAATTCAGTTGTTTCAGTTGTGTATAAAAACGTCCAGCAAATCTGTGGCGTTTCTATACCCGCAATGTGAGGCCAAAAAGGTTAATAAAACAGCTCATATAATAAAACTAAGATTTCAAGGTAGAGGAATACTGATCCACCTTGTTGTTGCCTTGTGGCGACTTTCGCCACTGCGAAAAAATTTGTTTAAGTGAGCTTTAAGAAAAGTAAGACGCAATATTTCACAGTTTTGCCGAGGAAGGCAGCCTTCCGTAATTCAGCATCATATTATCCTCAGATATGCACATGTTAGTACTGAACTTAAAAAAATGTCCATTTTATTTTTGCACAAATTGAACTCTATTCACCTGAATACACATGAATACAGTTACTTTCGTTTTTTGTTTTGAGGGTGTGATCCATTCTCGTTCTACCAACGATAGCTACGACCGTACTCAGGCAACGAAAATAATTTTTTGTAATCAATAGGAACTTGTAGCAGAAGCCGGAATCCGTTGAACTAGTTCCTTCATGTAGGATCACGTAAAAATCCACGTATGTTTGGATCGTGTTTGATGTATTGAATTGAAATAGTGAACCAATGAACTAATGCGATTGTTAAGTTCTCTCCACTAGTTCATAAGACACAAATGCAAACAGTCTTGTAATGCAACGGTGATCAATGTGTTTGTGCCACGCTTTATTGCTTCAGATCTTCGCCATGCTTTCAGTCAATGATTATAGGTGTTCTCAAAGCATAAATAAAGAACGCATATTTAAAAACTGAGTGGTCCAATTTAGTAGCAGTCTGGCATTCTGTGTCTAATACGTACATAGTAAAGCCAAGATCAATTGTCTTTAAACGTCGGTAAAGATTGACAATTTGTATATTTCGTCATCAAACCCGTCGGGTTTTTTATTTCATTGCATTTTTTTTGCAAACATTCCAAAGTTTTATTATTTAATTCAGAAGTTGTCAAAAAATATTTGTCCAAGAATTGTTTTTTTTTTTTTTTGCGTTTAGACCATAATCAGAGTGTACTATTTAGGCTCAGAATAATTAACATTGACATGTGAAAAATAATTTCTAAAATGGATGAAATTATCGGGCGAGGTTAGTGGCATTTATTTTTTACTGAGTGCTTAATAAACAAAGCCTTGAGCAAACTCGGTTCAGATCAATACAAGTCGAGCGAATTCTGCAACAAAATGATCAAAAAATCATTCCTTTCCTTTCCATAAGGTCGGCTGCATACTAGCAATAGCAATTTGCAATTTGCCACCAGCTTGTTTGACGGGTGCCGCGTTCATCCCACATATGTTAATGATTTTTTCTTTCACAAGTGTGGTTTAATATTTTTGATTTTATTCCTATATATTTGAGAAAATTTGATTGCTCATTTTCATCAGAAAGATTACCACAGTTGACCAAAAAAAAACTATGAAACAGACGCATTTATAATGCTTATTATTTGCGTCCATTCTTATTTTTTTCAAATACTTAATCTCTTACTTTTGTTGTTCAGCATTATATTTTGAAGAATATGGAAGCTTTTCTGGTCTGGTCTGTCTCAAAGACAGACGAGCAGATCTGCAAATAACAAGAAAAAATTTAAATTTAGGATGCTTAAACTCATATTTATTTGATTATTTTTATTAGCTTAAATCGTGTGTGCAATATTTTTCACTGCATCTCATTAAGTGTTTTGTATGTGTTTTTCCAGTGTCGTTAAACTAGACTTACTTTAAATATTTTTTTTTTTTGATAATTTGAAAAGTCGTCGAAGTGTCCCGATGATAGATAGATGACTATAGTACGGTATTTTAAATATTTCCATAACTTTTGAGCTGAGGACCACAAAAATTAAATTTATGAACAAATGCCTTGTCTAAAGCCTAATGAGCTTTTGTATGTTTTTTTGCTAGTTTTCCATGTGTGTTTTTCAATGAAGATAAAAATAAAACCATTTATGTATTGATTATTGTGCGACATTTGCCACTTTCACCATCCATCACGCACCACACAAACGATTTTCTTTGAGGTCGTGAGAGGCTCTAATCTTCTTAGGTTAATTAGTTTAGCACAGTAAAGTCGCATACAAGAATAAAGGTGGGGACAATTAATCTTCGGTGTTTGCATTGTTACTATGATTCGATGTTTTCGGTTGATCTTTATGATCTATGTACATGCAAAGTTCGTGCCCTTAAGAGAGAACTAGAGCTGTGTAAATCTTTCAAATTTAATGATCGAATCGTTCAAGTACTTATTGAAAAAAATGAATCGCTCTTAGTTTTGTATTACTCCATTCAATTTCAAAACAATTAGAAATCCCAATCATCCTTCATTGCGTTTAGTTCCGATAGAGACAGACAGATTCCGATGGATTGTGAATACAGCCAAATAAATGCATACCTTTGGAACACATTTTTTTCAGAACTATACTTGTTTCGCTCTTTTTTAATGTGGCAAATCAAGATACATAAACCAGCCAGTTACGTCAGAAAAATATTGCCTCTGTGAATAATTGATGTGAGGTTGTGTTGTTCAGTTTTCTTTTTTAACCGGCTAACCGGCTAATCGAGAAAAATGAACAATTCAGATGCGTAACAAAATTATTGACTCTGAGAACGATTGTGGTTATGTGATGTGATTGAGTGATGCAAATTTAATTTCCACGTATCTTAATTCCGCTGATCTAAATTGTATTTAAAATGTATGTTTTACATTTTTTGGGCTTGTGTTGCTAAGTTTTCAACTTAGCCACGCCAGTGCCTCTAGTTGCGCAATCCAAATTAGTTAAGGTTCCCCCTTTTGCGCCACTTAAGCGAGGACTTTCGAAGCTTGGTTGTTCCTCCGTTAGAAAATCGATTTAAGAAAATGTATCGAAAATTTACCATGACTGGCGAGCTGTACCGAGACTATCACAGACAATGTTATCGAGTCCACATAAATTTTACAAGAGCAAACAACTGTCTTCTGACTTACAGCCTTTTGGATCACTAAGTCTGTCCGGCGGCAGAAAGGTCGAATATTCTTTCGAAATTTCTGTGAAAGTCTTAAATGAACGAACCTTTCGAAATCGTCCTGACTAGCGTGGCTATGGTGTATGGAAAAAAATCTTACGATTGACCATAATCTTTCTGATCTTAAGATATCTTTCTCCGCCCCAATAATTTAATTATAACTAATTTTATTTTTTTATCACCATGACCGCGTTTAAAAATTTGTTTTTTTTTAGTTTATAAAAGAAAACATCAGTATTCATTTCTTTGTTTTGTTAGTACCATTTTTATGTTTTAACATTATATTTATTTTGTCCGATTGTCAAACAATTTGGCTTCACTATTTCTTCAATATTTTTTAATTTTTTTTTTTATAAAGAAGAACAAATGAATAAACCGGTTTAGAAATGTATATGTCGTAAATAACAATAAACTAACTAGATAAAAAGTGTAACACAAACAAAACAATGACAAAAGGTAGCACAGGATAAATTTAAACAAAAAAATATTAAATAAAAAATTTTGTGGAAAGTATGATGGACGGGTGGGATTATTTATACATACAATACAAGATAATTAAAATAAAAATGAAAAACAATAAAAAAAAGAAAAATCGTGAAGCAATTGTGTATTGGGGGCAGCCAATAGTAAAACATATATATATAAATTTATAACATAAACATAAATTTAAAACACAGAGTGAAACATATAAAAAAAAATTTATACATCGTCATTATCGTCGTCTCGTCAGTTAAAAAAATACATTTATATATAATTAAAAAAAAGCAAAGTAAATAAAAAAATTCAAGTAAATAATTATTATTTTTTTAAATTTTCTTGCTTTTTTATAAATTTTTTGTTGTACATTTCTTGTTCGATCATTCAAATTGGTTCGTATTACATTCATTTTTCCATGAGTTTTTTTTTTTTATTAATTTGTAATTTTTTTTTTTTTTGGTTGATATGTTTTACAATATCGATCTTAGCACAAAATAAAGTTAAAAAAAAGTTTTTAAGTTTTATAATAAAAAGAAAATATAGTTCTTTCAAAGTTTTATTTGGGAGATGCAGATGAAAGAAAAGAAAAAAAAAAACTTCTTAGCCATAATAATAATAATAAAAAAACCTAAATTTTCATTTTGTCAACAAAACCGTCTGTTTGGCAAACAAATAATTTTTCATCGTTTCTTTCTTACGTTTTTTTTTAGTTTTTTTTTTATTACAAAATTACCCTTTCCACGAGAAATGAAATATAAATAAATTAGTTGATAAAAAGTACAAAAAGTTACAATTTGTTACAAAAAACTGTAGATTGCTAAAAAGTAAAAACAAAAGTAGTATAATAAACTCTAAAAAAAAAAGTTAAATAAAATAACGAAGCAGGATTCTCTTAAAATCATTTTCTAGACTACACTTGCAGACAATGTGTAAAAGTGAAAAATAAAACTAAATGTAAAGTAAAAATAAATTAAAACATTTGCAAGACTATGACAAAAAAATTCAAATAAAAAAAAGAGCTTAAGGTTAAAAGTGTAATACGAGTTGATGTGTCGTTTAATTTTCTTTAAAAACAGTTTATTTTTTTTTCTGTTGCGTATTTGTATTTTATTTGCCTTTTGTTGCTTTATTCTACTTTTAAACAAAAGAAAACAACTTAATTGAAGCGATTATAAATAAAAAAAATGACATTAAATATAAAAACGGTATAAAACGGATTTTTTTCTTAAATAAACGAACAAAAAAAAAAAATTATATGAAATAAATAAAAAAAGTAATAGAAAAGACTAACTCCGGCTGTCGGCTTTCCCCTTTACACATTGTTTGCACGTTTTTCCACAAAAAAAAAGTATATATATAGAAATTGCGTAAAAAAAGATAAAACAAAAATATAATAGTTTGTAGTAAAAAGTTTTTTTATTTCCTTACATCAAACCCTGATAAAAAAAATTATGTTGGTATCGAACGAAGAAGAAACATAACAGAAGAGGAAGAAATTATTGTACATAAAAGTTAAAGAAACCAATTTTTTAAAACTTAAGTGTAAGTTTTTAAATGGCAGCTTGATTGATTTAGAAAATATCAAGCCCCGGTGTCTTATTATTATTTTTTTTTTTTGTAAAGCTGTTTTCGCATTAGAGCCTGAAATGCAATTGGCTGACATATTTCTTAAAAGAAACTTATAACTCTATCCAAACTTTTTCCCATGGTTAAAATTTCCTTTTCGTGTTTGTACACAATATGCGAATCATTTCAAAATTCGAAATTCTAGCATTTCGTCCGCTGAACCATGCATCAGTTAGTCAATCCCGAATGAGTGAAAAACAAAAAACTAATTAAAACACAATTTATTCAACAATAAAAGAGAAAGCCATTGGACTCTGTTTCTTTATGAGTTTGCAAAAAATAAATAAATAAATAGGTAAATAAATTAGATTTTCATATAAACCTCTAAAAACTAAACAAAGGAAAATTAAAAAAAAACACATAAATAGATGTAATTTTATTGCAAATGTATGTTTGAAAAATATTAGCTAAATATACATAAATTTCAACAAAAAAAAAAAAATATTCAAACAGATTTTCTATTCTGTTTTTTTATTTTTTAAGCTCTACATGCAATGAAATTAATTTAAACGATGAAAAATTAACACAATATAAATTTTATAATTACATAATTAAATAATAAATCGACAAGAATAGGTTATTTTATTATTATTACTTAGTTATTAAACTTTTAAAATGAAAGTAAAATATATATTTTTTTTAAGTTTCTAGGGGCTAAGAAGTTTTTTTTTTATTAGTTTACAATATTATTAAACAGAAACAAAAAAAAAAAAAGATTCTATGGTTTAAAATTATAAACTTAATTAAGTGAATAAGAATAAAAACAAAAATTTATGTTAATTAAAAAAAAAAAAAGAACATTTACTCTTAAGATGAACTTCAAATATATATATATTAAAAATATATGTATAAGTTATTAAAAAAAAAGTGGAAAAATATAAAAAGAAAACGAAAAAACCCACACTCTTATCTATAAATAAAAATCTTCTTAAATATACATAAAAAAAAAACAATTTATGGAAAGAAAATAAAAATTTAAGATATTAAACAAAACAATGTTTTTATTTGTTATTTCCTTTATTTTTTTTTTTTAATTTGTTGACGATGATGATGCGCGACGATTATTTGTTAATTTTTAAGCAAAAAAAAAAAAAAAAAAAGTAGAAAAAAAAACTGTTTGGCTGCTCCTTGATATTTAATACGGTGGTATATCGTTTTGTATTGTAATTTTTAATTGCTTCACGGTTTTTCCTTTTACAGGTTTTATACAAAAAAAATAAAAAATCATACAAAATTTGAATTGTTAAAAGGTATTTATACAAACATTGAAATTCTATCTATTATTTTGTTTTTATTTTGTAAAACCCTCTGGTTGTCATAAAATGATTTTAATGATGTGGTCATTTTTGTTTTTCTATTATTAACAGGCGAAGCCGGTCGTCCTCCCCGGAAAAAAAAATCAAAAGATGCAATTCCATCTATTAACTCTGTAAGTAGACAAGAACTTGTTATTTACATACATATTTTATTATAGAAAATCATTCGCTTAAAATAATATGTTTTAAAAAGCTTTCCTAGAGAATCGTATTCGAATATCCGTAATGCGTTTTTAACTCCCTCCCCTTTTTTGGCGTTTTTTTTTTTTACTTTTTACTAAAAAAAAATATTTAAAATTTAATTTCACAATACAAAAACCGTGTCGCCAAAATTGGCATAGTCCGAAGTCGATTTTAAATTATCGAAATCCTAAGTAAGTCTTATCAACGCGAAAGGCACTCTTATATTTTGCGGATATCATGGTTGAAAACAAATTCATCTGTTTTGACAGCACTTGGTGTTACAACTTTTATTCGTTTTTATGACTTGGTTTTTCAAATGTTAGTGATGCATCCCAAGTTCATTTGCATTCTTTTCAAATCAAGTTCTCAAACCTACGTTAAAGTTAATTGCTGTCGTTTCATTGAATTGCGCATAATTGATCTGCCATAATTAACTGTTGAAAAAGCAGATTTTCATTTATCTACAGCTATCTTGAAATAAGGACTAATAACTTACCACCTTTACCTTCAGAAGTAAATTGCATGCATTTTGACATTTGCAATGTCACTTGGTGTTTTTTTGCGTATTCCCACCTTCAATAATATGTCTTCATTTTTTTTTATTGTATAAAAATAATATGAGTCAGATCGATAGTTTAAAATGTAAACGGGCAAACCAATATTTTTAGAGTCTTTGATTTGTAGTGGGGTCATCCAAGGCAGCCTAAAAAGACAACAGACCAACTAGTACACATTCGAGGTACATAACCTCCTATTGGTTTTGGCGAAGCGAAGGAGGTCAGCTAGTTCGATTTTATTTAGATCGTTTTCGTCCAGGGAGTGTTTGCCGAGAGTAATCAGTCTGGTTCTTGCAAAATCGGGGCAGTCGCAGATGAAATGAGACGTCATTTCATCATCTTCCAGACAGCACTTGCATAGGCCCGAGCTTATAATTCTGATCCTTTTTAGATGCTCGTTGAGAGGACTGAAACCAGTGACAAGGTTAATTAGTGCTTTCAAGTCACATCTTCTCAGTCCAAGCAGATATTTTGATCTGCTCAGTTTGGGACCGTCAACGCCTGAATGCCGGGTACCCAGGTTAGGGTTACAGAGTTACATCTGCCTAGTCTGTTTAAATTGCATATAGTCCCCACTTTAGAGTCCGGCAAAGTCGGTTTTTTCATGTAAATAATTTTAAGCGAATGATTATTGTAATATTTAATTTAAAACTTTAGGCCTTTAACACAAAAATTACGAGACGCTTGTGTCTGCTGTTTTTGAGAGTTGTCGTCAGTGATTTTTTTTTATCTATACTACTAAATTGTTAAAACAGAAATAAAGTTCTCCACCAGACACAGTACATTACTACATATCCAATTTATTGCATAAAAAAAAAACCAAACTTTGTGTGCATCTGTCGGCAAGCGTTTTTGTTTTTTGTTTATGTGTTGTTTATTTTTTTTTAGTATTTCATTGTAGCTAATGCCCCCAACAACAACGGCCACAACAACAGCAGCATCAATGCTGGCTTCACAACTCCAACAGACACCAACAACGGCAGTGACATCACAGAATACACAAAGTAATTAAAAATAAAAATAATTCCATATGTTGTTATTTGTTGCAGTTTTTTCTTTAACAATAATTAAACAAACAAATTGTTCTTTTTTCCATATTCTATTTGTGATTAACAAAACGCATTACAGTGCCTGTACCGCCAATAACATCACAACGTCCCGCCACAACAACATCATCGTCGTCGATAACCCCTGTCATTTTACCACCCGCATCAACACAAAATAATATAACAATATGAACAGTTTGAATAACAATAACATAAGCAACAATAAATTAGGAAATTTTACAAGTAGTAATATTATTAGTAATCTAACAACAACCACAACAACAACGCCATTACCAAATCCATCACCAACGCAGTCGCAAACGCAAAAAACTACACCGGTCCAGAACAATAACAACACTAATAACAATAACAACATTATGAATACACCGACAACACCATTAAATAATAACAACGTGAATCCAATGATGTTGTTGGCTCGCAAATGTTGAACAAATCCTAGCAACACCAATTCAAGTACTAATATGAATGGACCAAATGATTTGACGAAATCCTTATCGACATCAGTTGTTACCCGCGACCCACAACAACATCAGTTCCCTCGCAGCAACAACACCAACACCAACACCAACACCAACAACAACAGCAGCAACTGCAACACCAATTACAGCAGACACCGTCTTCGTCTACGACGCTAACATCCTCGTCCTCCTCCTTATCCACATCACACAATAATTCCCAAACGAACAGTAGTTTATCAACTGTGAACAGCGGTGGTGGTGGTGAATACGAGTTGCAAGCAACTTGCATAAATTGACACAGCAATCAAATATGATGCCTACAACAACACAAACAACCACATCCACATCATCATTTCATCGCATCCTCACCAACAGTCCCAACAGCTGCAACAACAGCTTGTTTCTAGTATAGTGAGTGATC